>JBANCV010000499.1:0-35683 GCA_037040105.1 Amiota albilabris | reverse complement strand
CTCACACAAAGATGGCGGCACCAGAAAATGCCCTGCCAGAAAAGTTCGGAAACTTTTAACACACACCTTGTATTTATTTATTTAAGCTTTAAGTTAGTTATCAGAATTTCTTTTTTTTTTAATTTTAATTTATTATTGTAGTATTTTATTTTATTTTGCTCCATGATTTCCGATTTATTAAGAGGTTTCTCTCTTTAGTTTCTTATCGTTCATTCGATTTTTATCTCTTCGATTGCTGCATGAATATTTTATATTTAAATTAAATACTCTCACTTTCGCCAAGTGCGTGCACCCTCTCGATATCTGGTTCTCTTCTTTTTGGTATTTTTTGTTTTGTACTCTTGTCGTGATCAGCTGCATTAACTACATCCGTCGTTTCGTTAGTTCAAAATGTCATTTAATCATTTGTCTTTGTTTTTGCTATTGTTGTTGTTGCAGTATCTTGTCTTGTCTTGCTTTGTTTTTCCTTTCTCTCCGCTCTCATACACCCGCATTTGTCTAAAATTTCATTAAACTTCATTCGTACACACGCATTCACTTCGATTTGTCTTCATCGGTGCGATAATTGAACGCTTGCAACTCCCATTATGGAATGTTTGAATTAATGATACATTTTATACTCATATGGACTGGGTATTATCACTTTAGTCAGATATTTGTAACACATAGAAGATCTCATAAAGATCTTATTGGCACGTTAAACATAACCACTAGAAGGCAGATGGATACTGTGCTACTTATGTTATACACTTCACACTGGTTTAACTGGGTATTATTACCTAAGTTTGATGTGACAAATTGAATCAAATGCTTGCAGTTTTCCCAATGGAAATGTCTTTGTAAACTATTCCTTTTAAGTTTTCGAATAAATCTTTGATATTATACAAGGTGTGTGTTAAAACCATTTTATTTTCAAAGTAAGAAGTTGAAAAATGGAATAAATTCCTTGTATCTTATACCTTGTACATTAGTAAATATGGTCTCGGTTAAGCCAAACTTTGGTTTATTCTAAATTTGAATAATTTTTTCTACTTGTGTGACTCGGTAATAACACTTTATTATGATGTTTGTAATACAAAGAATAGAAGTCCTCATGAAGACTTCAGTATGCCAATATTAACTCTAGAAGACATACATAAACATCTGAACAAAAGAGTTGTGTATGCGCTAAAGAATTTTCTAATTATATCAGAGAACATAATGACAAGTACTAATTAAGTAAATATATAAAAAAAATTAATTTTGGATGACTCGGGCGGATAATTCCGGCGTCATGGTCTGAATTTCGGTGCGAATTCTGTTCTTGAGATCTTAAATCGTCACTGTATAAATGTGTGTATAATTTTTAAAGCAACGTCGGTTTTATATCTTTAATCTTGTTGCTCTTGAATTGTTCTATAAATTTTTGTGAGTGAAAGCAAGAAATATTCGATAAAATTGTTGGAAATCATAATTAATACAATATTTCTGTCTAATAGACCAGTTGAACAAATAATTGCTCTAGCTGCCTTTGTATTTCTTAATATAGTTCCATAAAGCTTATCACCCAACAAAAGACAATTAATACAACATATCTAATAAGGTATACAAGTTTCGGTGAACCGAAGTTAATACGCTCCCTACAAGTATCATGTTTTTTTTATTCTGACATTGTCTCTTAGTCATTCAACTACTTATCAATGCAATTATACATATTATATTGAAAATATGTATATTATAAAAGCAAATACAATTAAAAGACTACACCATTTGTATTTAAAAATTCGGTAAGAGGTTTATAAAGACAATCATTAAAGTAGGTAGTAGCATCAGTATCAATAAGATTCATTTATAATTTTGTTAATACTTATAAAGGGTTACAAAGTTTCTAACTATCTATCTCTATATTCATATATAAAACTGTTTGTGATATCGATCTAAATTTTATTTATTTTCCGTGGTATAATACACATCAGACACAAAAACAAAATACAGACGATAATAGAAATGCAACAGCAATTACGTTATGCAGACAGTAAAGAACATCGGCATGAACGCCTCACCGATCAACAAATTTGAAGCAGAGAAGCAAAAAGAGACGCAACTCTACGCGTCAACAGAACAGGTATGCAATCTAAAATACACGCTCTTTGGAATTACCTTCTTTTCGTAGAACTGCTTTCGATTAAGATGCAGAAAATGAATGCAGTTCTCATTCAAAAATTATTATCGGAAATATGGATCAGGCATGTATTTATATAGAGGCACATCTGAACAATTAATATATGAAAATTATATGATCAAGGAACCAATAGATTTTCATGGTTAATGTAGGTGAAAGAACCAATAAAAAACTGATATCCAGGAGCGATTTCCGAATAATGATTAGAAAAAATTCAAGGAAATCATATTTTTAAATGCCGCCATATGTAGTACCATCAATGTATCGTCATAAAGATTAAAGTAAGCACTGAACCTTACGTAAAAATCTTAGAACAAGACCTTAGGTAAAAATATTAGAAATATGCGTTACTAACAAATGCACAAACGTTGTTTGAGAGCAAAACAATGTTTTCCGTTTCAGCTAGCAATGTTCATTTCCACAGAAAGGTCAACCGGGACTGAAAATTTAATAGTTAATAAACATTATGTATAAATATTTTGGTTGCCCTCATCTAATAAAAAACCAATGAAAAATTATGATAACGGATAAAACAAGGCTTTATGAACGGTAAATTTTCATTGGTTTTGATTGCTTTAATTAACCACCAAGGCTTCATTAAAAAATCAATTTCTTTCCATAAGTTCTTACAAAAATTTTTGGTTTTTTTTTTCGGTAGTGTAAACTTTGTTCAAAAACAATTGTATTTTTATTTTAACATATGTATGTAGATGGGTAAAACTCTTGCCGAAAGTAGAAAACAAGCAACAATACGGTACTTGGGACAAATAAAAAGTTTAAAGAAAACTGCATAAAAAAACAGCAGAGAGGATGAGTATAAATAATGCATTTTCCTTCTATCAATGGACACAAGAACACACAAATGGCATTAAAATAATCTATATTTGTCCTGAATCCCTTGATTAATCTTCAGTAACTATTAAGCAATGGAAGGATATATCATATATTCCAGTCATCTGAAAACTCCTTTGGATCGTTTGCGACAAAAAATTTTTTTTTTTCTGTATTAGTAATTCTACCACTGTAGATAACTCCAATAATAATAGTAACTATGATGTTTTGGCAGTTTATGCGATCTTGAGTTGAAAATATTTGAATTAATTTATATTATAATTGTGATGAAAAAATATGTAACGTTAAAAATGTAATGTTCTAAATTATACTCAAGCTTAAAAAACCCCCATACATCTATCCATAGAAAGCTTCATTATTCTATTTTAGTCTAAAATAATCGCTTTCAAATATTATGTTGCATTTCGCAGATTATTGCATAATTCTAGATGCTAATATATGTATCTGAAACCCTAAATCGACTTTTGCACTACAATTTTGTACTATCGAAAAATATAAACAAAACAAATTTTGTTTTAAGTTTTATTTAGTTTTTAAACTATAAAATAAAAAACAAACATCTGGTCTTGCGGATAGTAAAAATGCGCCACAAGTTCTAAAAATCCAAATTATCACACTTATTTTAATAAACAATGTAAAATAGCTAAATAATCCAAACGTTTTTGCAACAGAGTTGTTCTCAAATAGGACTTAAGTCACTGAAGTGCGGAACCGCACAAATTCTGGGTTGAGACTCGCACACCATTCATTTTGTTTTAGAAAGTCTGCCTCTTCAATAAATCCATGGAAATTTGCTTATCATTCAGTATTATTTCTTTGTTGAATTATTTGTAGAATGTTAGTATACCATCGACATCTTGGCTATTACCCAAAAAGAATCGCTTCAATAATTTAAAAAAAAGCGCCGTGTCATTTTCAAAATGACTTTTAAGCGATTGGTCGAAAACTCCAAAATACTGCTTTCTAAAAAAGTCTTCTAGTGTTTATTTGGTTTCAATTTAAAATCTCCGCCTGAATTAAATCATTGCGGGATCTTCCAGAATTCCAGTCAGTTTTAATTTTTCATGGGATTCGAACACACCTGAGAATTTTGTAAGACCGTGTTTAAAATTTCTTTGGGGTCAAATATATAAATCATCATTGTCAGAAAAAACAAGCACTCAAACGACGCCATATAGTCACAAAATCCTGATGCCTTGTCTGTTGCCGAACTGGCAATATCTCTGTCTAGAGAGCGGTAGTAAAAAAATGTTCTTAACTCAGAGTAATTAGCTTAGAAAGCCTTTAAAGATTTTATTCTTACTCTCCATCTGCAATATAGAAATTAAAATAAATCAAAGGATAATTTGAAAATATACTTTTTTACCTTGTCGGGCAATAAACTGAAATATTCGTTTCTGCAATACTGTTTGCTGGTCCATCATAGCACTGACCTCGTAGTTTCGATGATGGTAAGTTGCTCTTAACGAAATTTGTTTTAACAAGGTCAAATAAAGTTTGTGATTTTGTGTTTAGGGTGAAAAAAAAACCAATGAAATATTCTTTTGGTGATAGATCATTGGAAACAATCCTGAAGCAAACAGATATTTGATCAATTAATATTTTTTTGAAAACATTTGCCGTGTAAATACACATTTTATCTGGGTATAAATACCCACCATTCCCACGTTATCTTCAGGTTTGGATTACATATATTGGCGAATTTGTTTTCTTTTATATTGATAAGAAACTTTTTGCAACAAAAAGACTTTTAAGTAATCAATGAAAGCTTCACTTTACACTTTAGCAATGCACGACAATATTTATTTCAATAATTTATCAAGCTTAGCCCATTTAGCAATAATAGCAGTAGTAGTAGTAGTAGTAGTTTTTCTTGAGTCCATCAAATTAATATGTCGCACTTATTTCCAATGGTATTTAAGTCGGGAAAATATACCACAGTTTCCAAGTTGCATTTTTTAGTATTATTACTCACATATGTATGTAAAAGCAAATAATATCCTGCTTGTAAATTTATGACATCTCCCTGCTTGCTCCATTAAAATGAAGTGGGAAACAGTTCCCCACTACTTGAATTTAGTCCCCATTTTCATTTACTATGATATGACCTGCAATTCTAGCATGGCGATCGATGTAAAAGTATCCCTCACTATTACGCAGGTTTCAGCTAAAATGTGTTTGGATGGGGAAAGAGAATTCTTAAAAGAAACCAACCAATTTATTCCAATAAGATTTATCATCTTACCATCAAAAAAAAAAAAAAAATTTATCATTCCAACAAATAGTGTCAAACAGATGAGAACAAATTGTTATTTTTGACACTTTACTATAAACTTTGGGAACCAAGTTGGCACAAGATTTGGTCGATTTTCACCTCGTTTTGAGAATAATTTGCTATACTCGACCAGATATGGATAGTGTACAACCGTTGCATGCCCAGACAACATTGTACCGTGATGAATTCAAGTTAAAAATGAATTGTAAATAAAAAAAAATCAAAAAATAATTGAGATCGATATACTTCAATTGCATTAATATCAAATTCTTGAATGATCTTATCATTATGAAAAATCAAAAATAGCAGCTAAAGAGAGAGCATTAACCAAGCAAAAGATAATGAATCTATACTCTGGTGCCATGATGGTTTTTCATAGACAGACAGATATTATTAATAAATAGTTAAAAAAAAAAAAAGTCAAGTTTTACTTATTATACTTTTAACTTCAAGTTAATGTTTTAAAGCGTCTTGTGATTATGAAAATCATTATTGTATCACAGCTCAGACTAAAGGCAGGAGTCAAGACTAAGTAATCGGAGAACCAATGTTTCGATTAGTTGATTTGTAGTTGTATTATGAAACTCTATCTAACTTTTGATGAACAGTTCTTCATTTGATAGATTCACATAATCTTACTGTTATGTACATAAGTATATGTATTCAACTCTCAGAGCAATAAGTAATATATTGAGATCCCATATGCCTACATATGAATATGAATATAAGGAGTTTTGTGAGGTAATTTTTATTTGTTTGTACATTATATAAGTATATGCCGATATTGTTTTTGGAAATTGCTAAAGAAGTTGAATAGATAAAGCTTATTAATGAAATCTATTGCTTTGACTACATTAAATTGACTTGCATTTGTTCTTCCTTTTAATAGTTCTTCCTTTGCTGAATCAATAAACTCGTAAATACCTTCAGCTCTTTGAGTTATATTTTGTTGAGTCCTCATATTGCTTTGACACATTTTTAATTGGAAATTAGTTTTTCATTTTTAAAATCTTGCAGTCTTTGAATCTTTAAATTCTTCTTCCTCGGTTATGCTATAATGTCTGTGAATAAAATTATAGTAGTCATGAATCTTTCCATTATCTAAAATCCAGTAGAAATGATAAATTTGTAAAAAATAATTTGCCTTTAGACTGTTTTGATATATTTTAAGTACAGTACAGTATGTACATATAATATAAAGTTACTTATTGCTTTAATTTTCTCATGAAAATTGTATTTCTTGCTAAGAACTTAAATTATCGTTGATTTGTGTTTTTGTAGATTTTCTCAGAGTTTGGTGGATATACTCATAAGTAAGTGTAAGTGTATGAGATATTTACAAGTTTTGTTTTTCTTTTTTTTTGGTTTCTTGTTCATAACAAGTTTCTAGTTTGTTTGACATACATTACAGGTTGCTGTACCTTTATATTGTATATGTTAGTTGTTGGTGTTTATGCAGTCATAAGTTATAAGTGCTTATCGCACTTCTAGAGTATATAGTATATATGTAAGAGTAATAATAGAAAATATAACCAACAACCAAGACAAAAGAAGAGAATTATATATGTGCGTACATACTATATATGTATGTCTGTCATTCAGTCATTTAGTTTATATTTATTATAAATTTTCTTTTGTTATATTGTATGATATTAAATTAAAATTGGAGCACATATAACATATATGTATTTATGCCTATGATTGGATTTTCTAATTTAGTGGATTTTATTGTCGAATGTTTTTCTAAACAAGAAAAAAAAAAAAAAAAAAATGTTGACCAATTTAATGCTTCAACTACCGTTTAATAATTCCTGACCTATGGATACTAATCACATATCCACCTACACACAAATATACACATTCATATATACTACAATATATTAATGAATGTATACATAGATACTTTCTACAATTTAGTGTATAAACAATTAAGTTTAGCTCCCAGCTTCATTGACAAATACGCAACATCATTTATTTATTTATTGATAGTTTTTATTGTTTTGTTTTGTATTGTAGTTTTTCCCCCATTTTCTTGTTTTCTCTTAATTGTTTAGCAATTTAAGCAATTATAAACATATTTAGTATTTTTAACTATAATTCTTATTATTCTTGTTGTTATAGTTTGATATTTTTATGTTACAAAATAAAAATGAACACTTACCTCCAACTAAGCGAATTGATCCTTTAGCATTTTGTGATGAAAATGTGAATAAAATTTCTAGTTCTGATTGAAAATAAGATCAAGTGCTTTTCATTTTAGTAGACATCACCATTTTTAAGAGTTAATTGAGTTTGCTTGGGATACAAGATTCAAGACACATTCTTGATGTGTCACACTATCAGCTAATCAGTTAATGGATTCGAAATGTTTCATTCTCCTCAATCCATTTTGAACATATGTATTTATGTTTCAAAACACAGTTTAAAAAACCAAGAATTAATCAATAAGAGATAAGGAAACTATAAAAATTTTGTATAGTCCAAGAAATTTAAAATTTTTATAACTTATACGTATGTAATACGAGTATTCTCTCATTTTCTGATCTGCTCAAAGAAAACTTTCAACCATAAATGTACACTTACGAGTAATACTTAAGATTATTTCTAATGTGATTGATTTACATACATAAATAAATTTAACAAAAGTTTTGTGAAATGGCGAAAAATGCTGACATATGTAAATTACACGTAATTGTTATGACTACATAAAATAAACATATTCAAATTGAAATAAAAAATTTTACTCGTATAACAATATTTCCCCATTCTGTTTTTTTTTTTTTATTAAGAAATGACAAACAATTAAATTGTAAATTTCATTTAAAACTCATTCACAAGATCTTTACACTGAAGAAATTCATTCGTTCTTATATGCATAAATCGGTTTCAAATGACTTTGCATTGGATCAAAAATTTAGATCGTTTTGCCGATTTGTTGTACGTTGTTTCAATTGAGTGTTCTATATGTATATCATATGTATGAGTAATTGGGTAAATGCTCTGTGAATGAATGAATGACTAATGCCGGAATTGGATACGATATTATGGCATGCTCTTAATTTATCATTACAATATCATGCAGCGAAGCGAAGATAAGCCATTGACTTTGCTCTCTTCACTTATTGACAATTGAATTTCACTTCCTCTTGTTTTTTTGTATCAAAAGTTTCAATTTACATACATTTTATACTTAGGAATATTATTTCAATAATAAAATGATGTTGTTAAGTAAATGATTTATAATATTGTGTTGCCATATGTTTTTTTTAAATTTATCATCTCTTTAAAATGATAGAGTCGATTATTGGTAATAAATCTCTTTATTTCCAATTTTGGGAATAGCAAATAATTACAGAAAATAAATAGAATCTGGTGAATATGGTGAATGAGGAATGCATTCCATGATTTTGACATCTATAAATTGTTTTGATAAAATTGTATTTAAATTTCTGTTGAATTGAGAGGATTTTGAAATTCTGAAAGTCTATGTATTTAACTGTTCCAAAATTTCAGGAATTTATGGTAGTAATGAGTTCACCATGCAGAAATGTGTATCAATTATAACAAAATATTGCTTGGAAATAAATTATTTCATTTGAACATACTGATAAAATATTTATCGGAATCCATAATCAAGCCAGGTTTTTCTTACAAATTCACATTCCTTATGGATAAATATTTCAAAAGCAATTCTATATTCCTAATGTTTTCTTTGTTGTTGTTATTATGATTATTGTATATTTTATAGTTCCAAATAATTTCAGTTGTTGTTTTTTGTTATTCCCTTTGCTATGCATTCAGTTTGCAATTCTAAACAAATAAAAAAAATACTTATTAGATAAAATGCGTTGGAATTCTCTGATTCACGCTTTAAGATGATATATGACTATGTTATGTGTTGTATACTGTATGGTAACACAACGCACAACAAGAAACAGATG
Organism: Amiota albilabris; assembly: GCA_037040105.1. Lineage (NCBI taxonomy): Eukaryota > Metazoa > Arthropoda > Insecta > Diptera > Drosophilidae > Amiota > Amiota albilabris. Next base: position 26,454 of record JBANCV010000499.1, on the reverse strand, counting down.
TAGATCATATGATAAAATGTAATAGTTTCTTCTTCTCACAAAAAAAAAAAAAAAAAAAAAATTGAAAAGAATAAAAAACTAGTATTAATCATATGAAAAGGACAACATCTTTATACAAATTTATCAAAACTTTAATATTTTCTAGGTCATTGAATAAACTATAGGTCAACCACAATCATGTTATTATTATAGAATTTTTCTTGAAATTTGTGTACATATAAATATACATATATCATAACAGGAAAATAAGTCACATGAATATTATTGATCGATCATATTACACATAAACATGTAATTATGATCACATACATAAGACCAAAAAACCCCGCTAAATTCTCTAAAAGACAAAATTCAAAAATATTAAGTCACCTAAAAATCCCTTCGAACTTAATTCAAATGGCGGGACTAAACCCTAATTAATTAGAAAGAGGTATATCTTCAAATAAAAGACAGTCCAAACAATGAAGTTCACAACCTTATGATAAAAATTAGTTATGAGGGCTCATCATTTCCCGAGAATAAAAACAACTTAGACGAGCACCAAACTGACAACTACTTTATTCAAGAGGGAAAATTAATCTCACTTTTAGACAAACTCAAGAACGTAGTACTTAAAAAAGATTTGTGTAGAACTTGTAACGGACTTCTGTTCTCTACTCAATGGAAAACAGCAAAATTTGTTATTATCCCTTAAAAAGAAAAACAATAAAACAATATCAATATCATAAGCAAAATCTTCAAAATAATTATAAGTAAAATTATTGAAAAAAATAATCTAATAAGTCATAGACAATTTAAATTTGAATTTCAACATTCAACTGTATATGATTTTAACATATTAGTATTTGAATCATTTGGAATTGGAATAAAAAATTGGTAACGGGTGCCTGTTTCATAGACCTATAGAAAATATTTGAGAAACTCTGGATTTCAGGTTTAATTAACAAGTTAATAAGTTACAAATTCCCATCACATATCACTATTTTAATTTACAACATGTTTTCAAACAAAAAATTCAAAGTAAATATTATATAGTTATCTAGGCAGATGAAATAATGAACAAAATAAACATTCAACTTAATGGTGAAATCAATGCTAAATTTGCTGGAAACTGGCATCTGAAAATAAACGAAAGCAAATGCGAAAGTATATTAATTCGTCCCCCTTTAAATAAATGAAATAGACAATATTCAACAAGTATAAATAACAAAAATATTCCCCAATCCAATTCAGATAAATGTTGTTCTTTATAAATTTTTGAATTTTATCCATCATGTCAATTTGTCAAATATGCAAAATAAAAAAAGCATTTTATAGGGTCTTTTTGTGTTGGTTGATTAATACCAAAGTAAGGATTATAATGTACCAAGCATTGGCTAGACCAATATGAACTTATGCTTGCCAAATATGGTGTAACATCTCTCCTCTTTAAACGGAACTCCTTAGACAAACGGAAAGAAGTATACTAAGTTCGTGCACCACATTGTTAAGAACTCCTATTAGTAACTTCACCTGCTACTATTCTAACAAAAAACTATATAACAAGGTTAAAATATGTAGAATATAATCTCATAAGAAAACACTTAATTAGAGCATCCTTGGTTATATCCAATTGCTTTATTTTCGCACCGTTTTATGAAAGTGATACTTACTTCCAAGAGTGCACAACTAACCGATACACCCCTTCCGAGGTAGTTATCTATCTGGACAGGGCAGTGTTTACCGACTTTATAACAGCCTAAAAAAATTTTATGTATTATTAACAAACGGTTCGACACCTCCATCAACTCGAAAGACAAAAGTCTATCAATAATAACCACCAAAGTTTGCTGGTGGAAAATATCTTAAAGACACCAAACCTCCTTTTCCCATCACCCTATCCAAATACCATTCCCAATCCTATACGTAGTTTTAGTTGTAGTTAATTAAAAGATAATTATCATTATGTGATGTTTTTTTCTAAATTTTCATTACAAATACAATACTTAATAATACTAAGTAAATTGCTATAAATAGTTCATAAAAATAAAGATTCTCAATATTAGTAATAAAGACTTGAGAGCACGACCAGAGATGTTGCCCAACATGAATTCATTTATAGTACTTTTGTTTATTTAATGCAATTATCATATGGTTTTATTATGTAAATAAAAAGTTTAAAAAAAAAAAAAAAAAAAAAAAAAAAAATTACTTGTGATCGTTTCTGTACAATCTACTAATCCATTAATTTGATGAAATAAAACATTGTCGAAAGTAGTAAATGTTAATAAAACAAAGTCTGTTCCATAAAGGTTTTCCCTTGGCTACAAACTTCTATATTCATTACTATTCAACTTGTATATTGTGAGTATGTTGTCTATTGTTTTAATTTTTTCTTATTCTCTACTAATTATGTTATTGAACAATTATCATCTATGCAGCAAAGCAATGAAAACAGGTTGTACACATTTGTGTATCAAGGTTGTGGGAACTTGTTGCTTTTACACATAAGTTACATATGTAATCAATATACTCGAAGATAGATAGAAACTAAGAACAAAAGCACTAATAGGATCTTAGTCATATTTGCAGAGATAAAGTATCTGATTCTAGTTTTCCCCAAAATTTTGTAATTATCTATAAGAATTACTTTGCGATCGGAGGTTTTTCTAAAATATAGGAATTACATGTTAAACGAGACATGAGGGCAGGAAAAAATAGAAAAGAATGTTATCCTCCGATATGCCGAAGTTGTAATACTCTTCACGCATCCCCTTGAAAACGTGTTTGCCTTCGTTCCTGTGATTGATCATACAGAAATATTACATTATTGATTGGTTTATGTTTAGGATAGAATCAGTATACATACTGCATTTCAACATTGTGATGACAATATTTGTATGGGATCCAGCAAACCTAGAATCTTGCAATTTTCATGGTTGATAAATATGGGGCAGATCAATCAATTCGTCTCGTTAAGCTGATCAAGAATATTATTTATATTTCAATGACAAATTTATAATACTTTTTACTACGTGAAGAGTATACAAAGGGAGTTACGTTCCCAAATTTCAAATAACTTCGAGGAAAAATAAGTTAGCCTTTTTAACTTTATTATTTTTATTAACAGAGATAATAATATAAGTACATTAGGTAACATAATTTATTTTAATAATCTTCAGCGTGTTCAGCGATTCATTTCGATTGTGAATTTAGGAAAATCGATTCAAGACTTTTGGTCAATGACAAACCCTGTTGGTTCTATGTGACAAGTTAATACAGTTTAATTCTAAATTGAAGTAAATATGAAAACTACTGTGAAGGATTGTCAGACCTCAATGTTAATATTTACTCATCGAGACTTACAGATTCCAACAATCAGGAGGTAGTTGTTCATTTTCAGGCTCAGTGTCATAAACATACGATATCGCATATCATTTTCACAATATTATACTATTTATTGTATACAAACAACAAAGTTTGTAAGACATGCATGGAGTCTCTGCGATATTGGAGTCAAGGAGGACGAAACGGAATACCTATGACATGGAACAGAGCCAAGAAACCACATTAATGATTGCTGTTTTTTTTTTTGTAAATGTAAAAGGTCTGAATACCCTTTATCTCAAAAAGAAGGGGCAATTCAACATAAAAAATATTAATTTTTCGTATTTAACAAACCAAAATTACCTAACATTGACTATTCCATACCGTGGAATTTGTGTTTCCCAGTGTTATCATGTTTTCCCCTTATATAAAAAATAAAATTAATTACTAACATATATTGTATATTGTATACCAATGTTACTAAGTAGTATTCCTGTCATAGATTTTAATTTCGATTTCAACAAATAATTTGAATTTGAGTTAGAACATAATAAATTGAAATAACAAGTTATCAAGATAAATGAACTTATTCATTTGGCTTTTATATATAATACTAATATTTTTCTTTTAATTTTATAAAGAAAATTCCAAGTATTAAATGGAAATATGTACATGTAAATTGAAATAGAATGAATTTATTATCTTTTATTGTCATATTCTTTTGTTTCCACTTGTATTTTGAAATATCGAGACAGAATATTAATTTCAGATCATTTAAACTTAATTGCACATTTCAATTTCAATGTTTTTTGCATATTTATACATGAAATTTTAATCATCTGAATTTCTAAAGTTGAGTGTTGAATATTCAAAAACTCATAAATACTTAAAAGATTATATACCAGCTTAATTAAATATAGATCCAATTTTGAAATATGTTGTTTAACTTGTAAATTGGTAAAATAAATGCCTTGAATTTGTTTTTCAATTATTTGGCACCATAAGGCTTGAAGCTTGACTATTATTGTCCTCCCGTAGCCTTTCCATATGATGTTCGCATATATGGGTATGTATGTAGTATAATATTGTAAAAATTATATAGTACGATAAACACCTACCTCCTGATGGTTGGAATCTGTAAGTTTCAATGAATCTATATTATTATTAAGGTCTAACAATCCTTCACAGTAGTTTTCATATTTACTTCAATATGCATTTATTTTTTATACTTTACTCTAAAGACAAGTTCGTATTTAGTTTCTATTGTAGTGTATTATAGTGAAGTCATAAATACTGCAAGCGACTCAAATAGCGAGAAAAGGTTTATAGAATAGTAAAGCAAAGAGAGAAGAACGAAAGGTGATAAAGAACTTTTATGGATCAGAAACCAAATATCGTCAGCAGCATCAATCATTGCTGTGATTGTTGTTGATTGTGACAGAATTGATATTAAAATCAAGTGGATATAATCATGTTGAAGGTAAAACGAAAGTGAAATATTTATGAAGTACATATTTGCAAGTGATAAATTATTAAATAAAAACAAAAGATACTCGTAATTATTGTCGAATAATTCATGCATTTATTTTACAAAATGTGACCATTATAAGATATGCAAATCAATTTAAATTAACCAATTATAAAGACACAAATCAATGCCAAACTCTGTTGATGCTTTTTCTAAGCATTCTATAGCCTCAATGTCTTCGAAATTATTGTCTTCAGATTTTAAATTCTTTCCATTATTTACAGCTATTTCAATCAACAATTCTTCATCATGGTCTTTGTCGGCAAACAGCTTTTGAGTATTATCGATCGAGACATTTTGTGGATGTCATTTAAAATTCATGGTAAAGGGCTTGTGAAATTAACTTAACATTTATATTAGGATGATTTAGATAGAAAAAAAACACGAATTTTTAAGTGTCTTAAACTAAAAAATACTGTATTGCATTTGTCTACGTGTTGCACCAAAGTCGTTTTAAATTAAAACTAGGTGTACACTAGTGTTGGGTTGCACATAGGATGAGCAACTGAAAAGTATTCATAAAATCATAATGAAGTAGAAATGATGCACGAATGCATTCAGAATGGCATATGAATGTATTTAGGCAGTTCACTAGTTCGTAAATGAGCAATGTGTGCGTGTTGACTCACTTAAAAGAAAAAGAACAAGTGAACATGTTCACCAAAGTGAGCAGTGTACACAGCAAATACATGATGGGCAAATTAAAACAATGGTTTGCATTCAAAGGTTTCCTTTTTCCACCATAATCTCATCTTATTAATCATTTAAAAACCATTTATATCATTTGAAACCAAAACTTTCGCTTTCCTATTGTTGTTAATGATTTATTTTGATAAATTTGTGTTGGTCAATTAATTATAAAAGCCATTTTCTCTTATACGTAATTTGTATTGTGTTTTTGTTTTATTATTATAAAATTTTCTTTAGCTTCTTTTTAAACTGTTGCCTTACTTATCTTTGGCTTTAGGTTTCTATTATAGTTTTTATGAGTTATTATTTTTCGATGGCGATGTCGACGTCATTGAAAATTCAAGTTTACTATTAAGATAAACAAACAAATGAAATTCTTAGAAAAGGTAGAAACAAAAAAAAAACATTTCGACTAAATTAATCTATTATCAGTAATTCGTTCAAGCATAGAATAGTGTTTCATCAGAAAACTATTACAAACTTAACAAAATTCCATAGCATCATAATCATTTGTAAATCATCATTATAAACAAACATAAATTGATTTAGTTTTATTACAATATTAAAAGATATTGCAAAAATTATTGCAAACAAAAAATATTGTTAAACAACACAACACTTATGTATTATACTATATATATATATATATATACATATGAATTTCTGTGTGGATCATATGCTACATGAAGCAATTTATGTAGACATGCATATGCATAATAATAATTATATTAACAGAAACAACATCAATACATACAAATATTGCAACTTATGACGACAAAAACAAAATGATTAAACTTTATAAGTAAAATTATATAAATGTCATAATAAAAGTCCTAATATCACACTTACCGAAATAATTATGAGTTCACTAGATTTCCTTGTTAAGTGAAATATTTTATGTACATATGAAGTTGGTTCCCATTCAAAAGTTCCCATTCATTTCCTGAAGGATCGCTTTTTTTTGTGTCAAAGAAGAATATATATATATACCCTGGGGAACTCCAACATATATTTCCTTGTGAATATATATATATAATATATACATATATATATATATATATATATATTATATATATATATTCAGAGCACAAGGAAATATACATATGCTGGAGTTCCCCAGGGTAGTGTACTGGGACCCATCCTTAATATATTATACACATGAGATCTATATATGACGATACAGATATAAAATTAGTTGGTAGTCCAAAAATCAAAACCAATGCACAACTTCAATATGCCATATACGAAATCTTTGAGTGGACAGCAACATGGACCATTAAACTCAATGAGGCAAATTTTCGTACAACAAATACGGTAGCTCCCACTGTATACAAAAGGCATACAGATTCCGCACCATAACACTGCTAAATATTTAGGAATGAGTTTAGATTTCACGCTAAAATGAAATGAATACGTCCAGATAACAAAAAAAGAAAAAAAAGTAATGTGCCTCATCTAATACTACCACTATTGAAGTGAAACCGCTGCACAAAATGTTAGGAATGAAGTTTTAAAATAATTACTAGAGTTGTTGTTCTATAATATTATTCACTTCTTTCATTAGTTTGTGATACAAGTGTTATGAGAAGCTTATGATATCTAAAATGCGAAGCAAATCTTTAGTGTTTAAGTATCGTGTAAATATAGCGTCTATTGTTGTGCCACGTTTTGTTATTGATTTTGTAGGATCATTTCACATGGTCCAACAAATTATTCTCTGAGAAAATTTAAAAGTGTCGCTGATGATTCTTTGGCAAAATCTGCATTGAAATCTCCTGGGATTTTATCTGATCCAAGATGGAGAATTTTAGCTACTTGATAAGAATATAAAAGTAATGATTTGTCAATTACCTGATTCGGGGATATATATAAGGACACCACAACCACAGGTTGTCCGTGCTCTGTCCTACATGGACAATGGCATACGTCACCTACTTCATCTGCAAGTACAGCAAATGACAATGGATGATTGCCGTTTACACCCACCGAAGGTGTTAACATGTGAGTCTCAGCGACATGCACACAAATTATTATTCGAGATTGGCGTTGAGTAGAGCACACACAAAAGAAAAGCATTCATGAAATTTGATCACTCCATGAGCACAAATATGATTGAAGAGAATAGCGAAAATACAACTGTAGTAATTGTGGGTGTGTAGTTGTTCATAAGTTCTGCACAAAACCAAGCAACAGCAACTACCCGTACACTTTCCTTCAACAAAACGCATATTGAAAGAGAGAGTTCTTTTATAAGTCGCACTCGCAACCACAACAACGACGACACCCCCACAAAGAGAGAGAGAGAGAAAAGCATCGTCGGCTGGTGGTCGGTTATTCGGTCACCTGTTCGTGCACTCTTCGTAAAGACATAAATCAGTAAAGCATTTTTTAACTCTTTCTTACTTATGTATAAGCATTCATTTTCAACTCTGCAGATGAACAAGCCAATGTGCAATGTGTATCCCCCATCAACGTCTCTTCAACGAATCCAACACTAAAAGACTGTAGCGTTTTCTTTGGACTTACACCTCGTAAAGAAGTTTCACTTAAAAAGAAAAAAAAAAAAAAAAGAAAAAGAACTTGAACTTGAACTATAATTTAGAAATATGCAACCAAACTGCGCTATCGACCTACAAAAAATTACTATATGATATACAAACAAATTCTAAAACCTTTAAACCATGGGCTGCTATTGGGCTGATCGTGTTCCTGTAACATAAAGCAAATACAAAGAATCCAGAACCAAGTTCTGAGATGTGCTGGTAATGCACACTGATAAGTACATAGCAGCGACATTGAATCTAGGCATCGAATTAGTCGCCACTACAATACAAAGGTATGCGAACCCCATGTGGAAAGACTAAGGGAGGACAATAAGCTTCCAGCCTATGGATCCAAGTAGTTGGACAATATATACAAGGCTTTTATTTTAGCAATTAACAAGTTAGAAAACATATCTCAAAATTGGATCAATATTTAATAAAGCTGGTATATAATCTTTTAAATATTTGTGAGTTTTTGAATATTGAACACTTTACCTATCCAGATCATTAAAGTACCGTGTATAAATACGCGAAAAAAAAATTGAAATTGAAATGTGCAATTAAGTTCAAATAATCTGAAATTAATATTCTGTCTCGATATTTCGAAATACAAGTAGAAACAAAAAATATCACAATAAAAGATAATAAATTCAATCTATTTCAATTTATAAGTTCCTTTTTTCATTTCATAGAATTTTCTTTAGAAAATTGAAAATTTGTTAATGAAATGACCAAATTGTATATTCTATGACAGGCTTAGTAACATTGGTATACAATATAAAATATATGTTAGAAATTAAGTTTTTTTTTATATAAGTGCAAAATATGATAACACAGGGGAACACAGATTCCACGGTATGGAATAGTCAATGTTAGGTAATTTTGTTGAATACGAAAAATTAATATTATTTATGTTGAATTGCCCCTTATTTTTGAGATAAAGGGTATTCAAACCTTTTATAGCAACCATTAATGTGGTTTCTTGTTCCATGTCATAGGTATTCCGTTTCGTCCTCCTTGACTCCAATATCGCAGAGACTCCATGCAAGTTTTACAAACTTTGTTGTTTGTAATATCTCAATGTAGTAATATAATATTGTGAAAATGATATGAGATATCGAATGTGTATGATACTGAGCTTGATAATGAACACATACCTCCTGATTGTTGGAATCTGTAAGTCTCGATGATTATATATTATCAATGAGGTCTGACAATACTTTACAGTTGTTTTCATATTAACTTCAATATAGAATTAGCTTGTCAGATAGGTTCAGTTTGGAGTTCAGCCTAAGTAGCAAATACATTTGTCAAAACTTCAGATCTAATTGGTTTCTTGTGGACTAGAATTGAGTTTGCCTGATGATGATGATTTGGCGTTAGGTCCAAGTATTTTCTTGTATGTACAATTATTGCCGTTGAAATATGTGATATTTCTCTTTATCACTATTGAAGGACGAAGGATTGATGAGTAAATATTGCTCTTCATTAAATTCTATTCAATGGTAACATTGATACTTAACCAAAGATCTACTAATTTGATTTGATATTGTTCTTTCAAATTGTCTTTACTGTCATCAAAAATGCATTTATTTTTTATACTTTACTCTAAAGACAAGTTCGTATTTAGTCATAAATACTGCAAGTATTGTAATACAATATTATCGGAACTCATAATGTGCATTTTAAACGTAACAAACAAAAAAAAGCTTGGGATAAAACGCACCATGACTTGCATTCTGAAGTGATACACTCATAAGTAAAGCAGAGTAAAGAGAACATGAAACATTACGGTCGGCTCAAATAGTGAGAAAAGGTTTATAGAATAGTAAACAAAGAGAGAAGAACGAAAGGTGAAAAAGAACTTTTATGGATTAGAAACCAAATATCGACAGCCTCTGAATCATTGTTGTGATTGTTGTTGATTGTGACAGAAGTGAAATTAAAATCAAGCGGATATAATCATGTTGAAGGTAAAAGGAAAGTGAAAATACCTGAAACCAACTTTAAGTAAACCAAATATAAATGAAGTTTTTGCAAGTGATAAATTATTAAATAAAATTATAAGATACTTGTAATTATTGTCGAATAATTCATGCATTTATTTTACAAAATGTGACCATTATAAAATATGTAAATCAATTTAAATTAACTAATTATAAAGAGACAAATAAAAAAAAAACTCAATCTGCTCAAATGCAATGCAAAAATTTAGAAATCCAATCGTTTGCGAATTGTTGCAAGTCGTTCCATTTTGCTCTGATGGAGGAGTGACTGATGCAACCATTCGAATTTGGGGCAAATGCCTGTTGGTGTCGCCCACACAGTAATATCGACATTGGTTGCATTATAAAGCTTATGATCGGCAAAAATCTCCGTGTTGTTATAAATGAAGACAGTTCGTCTGTAACGTGATGTAATGATATCTATATGCTCTTGATGTGATGATAGCATTTCTGGCACTTGTATTACTTTGGAACAAATTGTAGTCGGTTTAGCTGATGATTGATGGAGATTGCAATGAATTCCAGCTGAGATCTCTGCCACTTGTTCTGGTGTGGGCAAAGGGGTAGCCGATGTCACCAATATATAATGGATGATGCTTACAACTAAATTCGTAGCCAATTTCGTTATAAATTCACTCCTAATGCTGGCAATTGTCTCATACAAGATGTTAAGCAATTTTAACAACATGTCAATTAGTCCGATGCCAAATATAAGAAGACCAGTTTTATCCATCGTTTAATAATTATTTGGTTCAGAATATTTTGTAGCATTCGATACACCTCTACCAAGTGGTTAGTTGCTTGTGATCCTTTTAAAATTGTGTGAGGCTATTTATAATAGAATGTTGGTCGTAATAAATATTTCAAAAATAGGAATTCCGACACCATAATTAAGGAGTTCTTTTTAATGGTTATAGAAACCTAAACCTTACCTTTTCAGGTAATTACTTAATATATGAATTAAATTATTTACGGCGGCACAAATTATTCAGGTAATTGACCGGAGTCTGAGTAAATTTTTAATGATTATAAAAACTCAAATTCATGTACCAAATATGTTATCTGTGCATGTGCAGGTATGGTTTTCCAAAAGGCAGCTTGGTAAATAGAACCAGTCATTGGGTTATTTTGTTTTTATCACTAAACAAAAAGTAAAATGAATATTCGCTCTTGCAGCTCTTGCCCAGTATAAGCCAATATACGGTAAGGTGATACCAGCGAGTTTACTATTTCACTTATATGAATCAGCATTCATAAATTTATCATCACATTACAGCCTAAACAAAGAAATTAGTCTGCAGCTTTCAATGTGCAGCTGTTTGAAGGCAATAAAATTACTTAATTTGTAAAAATATTTATTTCGAAGTTCATTGTTATTTTTTTTATCTCTTCTTTTTATAGACTATTATGGAAGATGAGGAATTACAATTTTTGCCCGTGCCAGCACCGCGTCGCACTTGTCCGGAGATGCCGAAATCTGCTTATGAAAACGTTCGCATTGATGTGTTGAATAAAAATGAAATTGTCGATCACGAGAGCAAAGGCCAGCATGAACGTGAACCTCATTATGGACCCGATGCTAATGAGAATGTAGCCAATTGTGAGGTAATATACGCAATACCTACACCAATGCCACGTCCACGGAAGGCCAAACAAGATAAAGATCGGGCTAGTGGTGGTGGCATTACATATGAAAATGCCACTGTCAAAGATGGTAAAGTTGAACTTAATGCCGCTGTTGGTAGTTCCACTGATAGTGCTGTTAAGGGACCAGAATTACCGCCTAAAACTTATTTAACGGCCGAACGTGATCGTCAACGCAAACTACGTCATTCCATTTCAAGCGAAGTATCAACAACAAGCAGCTGTGCCATTGGTGATAACGAGTTCTCCAACATGGATGCCAAATCTGCATCGAATGCAACGCTTAATTCTTCGATTGCTGACTCGAGCGATGGTTCTGAAACCAATAAATTCAAATCGCCATCACCCCGGTATGTAGAGTTGGGTAATTATAAGCCTGTATATGCGATGCCCTATAAGGCTATCACCGCCACAACCACCACCACCAACACCGGCGGAGATGCCGATGAAACAGATAGAGTTTCTATTTCCATAGACTCACCAGTAACGAGTGTTGACTCGGATGACAAGTAATTCAAGTGTTTTAGATACTTTGTAAATATGTAATAGCTTATTGCATGTGATAGTAGAGTCAGCTTAATGCAAGCTTCCCCAATTTATCAGTTTTTTGTAGATTTATTTTTGATACTATAATTTCTACAATCTTTAAATCCTTTCCTAATACTTAAAATATAACTTTTTTTTTTACAAAACTTAAATCATTTTGAGTATATTAAAACCTTGAACTGGCGAGGGTGTAATTTCCTATAAGTTGAGCACTTATATTTATTTTTAGTGGCACGGTCCTTTATTTTAATTTCTTCCATAGTCTATAAGATTGGAATTTTATTATACAATACTTCTTGCGCTGCGTTTTCCATTTCCGTTCAAGCGGACGGAAATAATTCAGTAGAGTGACAGCTGACATGGTCCCGTTTTAAAATAATGCTGCTTTCTAAAAATATGCTGTACAAGATCAAATCTTGAGGGTCATTTACACTACACACTTCAGTTGTTGTTGTTATTATCGTCGATTGATGACAAAAATAGATTCGAACAGGAATGACAAAATCAGAGATGAAACGAAGCAGCAGCATAAGCAGCGGCTGCATTGGATGCCAAGTAACTTAGTCATTCAATTCAGTTTCCTCTGGAAGCTGAACGTGTATACTTAGTTTACTATCCTGCATTGTATTTTTATGGGTTTACGGTTTTATATACTAAAAAGATATTTTGGTTGGTGAACAGATTGGTCTTTAGATTGTAAGTTGTTTAATTGACAGCTAACTCTCTCTTCTCAAATTTTTACAGTGATCTTCTGAAAAGCTTGGGTACTACTTCAAAGTTGCTCACAGTGTCCATTGGCGAACGTGTTACCCAAAAGGCTAAGGATGCCAAGAATATACTGAACAAGAATTTGAAAACTTCAACAGAGCGTTTAAGTAATCTCAGCGTTGAAACGACGAGCAGTCTTAAACGATTTGGAACAAACTTAACCACTCTTGGCAGCAGGGACAAACCTATGTCGCCCACAGGGCTCACAAACACTCAAGGATCCTCGACATCATTTTATTGTGAACGCCCACAGACAATGCCACCCAATAATCAAGTATTTGATAAAATAACATTCAGCAGCCCTTTGAATTCTTCAAAAATGGTGGGCGGTGCCACTATGGACTTGACTAAGGATATTGGGCAGAATGATAGCTCATACGAGGTGCCACGTAATGCAACAGTGGCACCGGCTCGTCCAGCATCGCGTTCTGCAAAGCTGCCAACCTACAATGAAGCGTTGCATAACCGTCGTACCGAATCACATGCTGCCTCCCAGGCAGTCACTGCCATATCTAAAAGTATTGCCATAGAAGCCGCCAGTCTGGTGCGCACCAGAAAAGAATCACTTTCCAAAAAATGTGATGAGAACTCCGATTCGTCGCAAGATTCCATGGAAATACCTTCACCACCAATGCCCAACTATCCTCCTCCTGCACTTCCTAAATTAAATCTACCAATGGCGAAAAATCCAACTTTGGAGACACGTCAAAAGCGTATCAAAAATTATGAAGAGATTGAGCTACGAAACGCTACGGCCACTAAAATATCTGATAGCTTAGAGATTCAGAATTCATTGCGTCCGAATGTAGATTCTGCTGAGCTACACCAGTTGAATATTGCAGCTGCCACAGCGGAACGTGAGCAATCCATGCTACTGCGTCAAAAAATAAAGGAAGCTGAGGCAAAAACACCTAAGCCAGAGCGCAGTGAATCCTGGGAGTTTTATGCCGACGAAGACCAAGATAATGATGTAGCGAACAGAAATTGCTCGGATTCAGAGCCACTCTATATGAATAATGAGGCTACTTATGGTAAGCTATTTGAAATGGCTACAATCGACAAGGATGTGCTAACACCACAAACAGATCTCGCTAGTATAAGAGAAGAACACGATGACAATGAAGGTTTTGTGTTTGCATTGGATGATAGCAATGAGGAGGGCGCAGTAGGCGGTGTTGGAAGCAGAGATGTTATGCCACCTAAGGAAATCCTGAAGGAGTTTGATCCATTGTCTCGCAAATCAATGTCAACATTTGCTATGAAAGACCAAGATAATTTGGTATTACTAGCCCAATTACTTGAAGAAGAAACATATGGTGTCATAAACCGCAACGTGGGCGAAGAAGAACCAGCCAGTGAAGGTACCTCTGAAGAAGATAATGGTAATGTAAACAATCTAGCGAAAAAATTCGAACAACAACATAGAAAAAGTAGTGGTAGCATTACTTCGACCAAGGTACCAGGCAAGCAAATGCAAATTGTTCATCAGAATGCTCAACTACTATCAGATAGCATGGAGAATCTGTTAGATGAGAAGGCCAAACAAGCACGTGAAAAACCCTATTTATGTAGACTTGATGAGAAGAATACAACTGTTCCAGTAGATTTATCAAGGGTTACTCGCAATCGTACAAATTGGTTTGTTGATCAATCGGAGAAAAACTTGGCCACATCATCAAAAACAGTAAATACATCTGATAAACCAATCCATAAGCTGAATATTGAAGGTGACTGTCCGCCACCATATACAGAATCTATTGAGAATGAACAACAACCAAATCAAGCCAAAGCCCAATCACAATGCAATGAGACTAAACCACAGACTTCTATAGCCACTTCTTTGGCATCACGCCTAAATCCTAAAAATATGTTCTCGAATGTCAAAATTCGCGTAGATGCACTCAAGCGTAAAACAAGCTTCCGAACATTACAGAAAAACGGAGATGGCAAAGTTGCCATGCAAATGGTACCACGGCCAAGTACATCACCGAAGTTGGTGCGCCATGAGGGTCCACTTATACGTTTTCCATCTGGTGTTGTTGAAGACATCCTCAATGAAATGCAGAGCCGCAAGGGAATTCTACGTGAGCGAAAATTTTTAACATATCTTGAACAGGATATGAAAACGCTCAAGGAATCTATACCATTGGAACATATAACGACTCTGCAATGTGTGAGCAACAATCGCATTACAGACAACTCTACTCAAATTTATTGCTTTGAAATTACAACATCTGTTCCAAAGAATGGCTGTGGCGGTGGCGGTGGCAGTGGCAACAACAGTCTTAGTGGCAGCAGTGGTAACCTGCAATTGATGTCATCCAATCCGAATTTAATTATGACTAGTGGTGCTTCAGGCAATTGCAAACGGCAACGAGTCACCCATTTGTATGGCGTTGGCAAAGAGAGCGAACGGTAAGTTTACTTCTATATATAGTATAGTAGAAGTATATAATCGTATAAATCTTGCCTTAATCAATGAATGATTTGATTTTAGTGGAATTTGGATGCAAAAGTTGCTTGAAAGTTTGACCAGTCTAATACCATCACGCTATATATGTCATTATTATCGCGCAGGTTGGTGCTACTTAAAGGTAAGTAAACTAAAACGAAAGGAGCCCGATATGATATTTATTTTATAATTAATATTGTAATTTTTATTAGACTTCAATTGCTTCAGAGTGGAGTGGAGCATGGATCGTTTTACACAAGGTGAAACGCCGTTTGATATTTGTAACTGAAGCTTTATGTAATGAAGAAAAAATGGATTTACGTAAGGCTCGTTGCGTCGGTAAGGAATAAGAGATAATTTATCTCCTTTAAATTCCTTCTTTTTTTTCTTTTTAAATGTAATTTTCTATGTTTATTTTTAGTGAGCATTGCAAGTGATCCAAGCATAGCCAATTTGCACGTCGAGGCCGGACCTGTTTTAATGATAGATTGTCCACCTTTTAAAGCCTACATGATTATGAGTACACCACGCGAAACAAAAATATGGCGTCATATTATACGTGAGGTTGCCCAGAATAATGGATTTGCGCTCAATGAGCAGCAATTGACTAAATTCAATGTGCCAGTGATCATAGACAAGTGTATTAATTTTGTTTATATACACGGCTGCATGTCGGAGGGCATCTATCGCAAGTCGGGCTCTGAGAATTCAATTATGAAACTAATGACTGCATTTCGCGCCGATGCTTATAATGTGGAGATCACACGTACTGAATATAATGAACACGATGTAGCCAATGTTCTTAAACGTTTCATGCGTGATTTACCAGAACGTTTAATTGGTAAACACACGCAGAGCTTTATAGCAGCTACGCTTCAGACGAAACCTGCTGAAAAGATTGCCATGTATAAGGATTTGTTAGAACGTCTCAGCGTAATTGAATATGAGACTTTAAAGCGGATTGTTGGCCATCTACAATTCATTGCTTCTCAAGAGGCCAAAAACAAAATGACTATACAAAATCTGACTATGATATGGGGTGCAACTTTGCTGGCTCCAACGGTACAAAAAGTTTAAGAATTCTATAAGAACTAAAAAAAGAAATCCTTCTAAATTACCAATAGATTGTTTTCTTTATAGACCCTCATCATCCTTATTCTCACTTCCCTAATTGAAGTAATTACCTATTAATATGTTACATTCATATTTTAGGTCGAGGAAATGGTTTACTCACAACAGGAATCAAATGTGCTCACTGATCTTATTGTATTTTATCGTCACTTGTTTCCTATTAACGAAGAAGAATTGGTATGTAAAGCTAAAAGGTTAGCATCAATCAACTAAATTCAAATTTTTTGGTGATGATCTGTAGAAAAGGGAACAGGCTATGCTGGTCTACCTGCAAAAGTATTATGCTGCGGCGGAATCTATGATCGATTCAGTCAAGAAATCGGGCGATATTAAATTATGGATTCACCTCAACAAACATCAACAGGACCCTAATAATGTAAGTGTACAAAAACATTTATGAGAAAAAGAATGATTTTATTTTTTCCGATTCTTATTTCTTAAAGGAGAAGGGTTTCTTTTTTGTGACAATCACTCCCAAAAAGACTGCTTACGAGGTTTGTCGTGAGCTATCGCATAAAATGCATTTGCCTACGCATAAGATCACCCTGTACGAGGTCATTCTAAATGGCAGCCTAGAGCGACCACTTCATCACGAAACAAAAATTTCTGATATCATAGTCAACTGGACCTATTGGTCTGAGGATGACCGTAAACACAATTACATAATAGCAAAGCCCATTGAGCTATTGATTGAAGTGCAACGTGCTATCAAAAATTTAGCTACCGTGACACCAGGCAAAGAGCTAAAATTTGTTGATAATCGTACCAAAACCTTTAAGTCGCTACAATGCGAATTACGTGACAACAAAATTGTTGTTTCACGTAAGGATAAAAATGAGAAGACAACAATAATACGTGAAATATTTCTGCATGGCTCTACAGCCTATCTGGGCTGCGAAAAGAAACGTGAGTTCCCATGGAGCTGGGCACTTACATTTGTCGAACGCACACAAACCCAGATGGTGAGGTTAGTAATCGTATTTTTTTCTTTCTATCAAAAATATCCTTAAAATTGTATTCATAAGAATTATAAAATATTTGTATCTATTCTATTACAGATCCCGTGATGCACCATACATTGGTCATGTGCTAGCGGGCAGCGAGTGGGTCGATCGGACCATATGGCTATCGAGCATTTGGTATTGTTTGTACGGTGATAATATTTTACCGCCTGGCGAAATCATCTTAAATTAGAGACAAGATTGTGTGTGTTTTTCTTCTATTATTAATCAGATTTTTTTTTTTTGCTTGATGTCAAATAATATCGGGAACAAATTGTACATAGTACATACATATGTATTTGTTTGATGTTAGACATTCGATATTAGTAAATATTTTATTATAATCATAAGTTGGAGTTGGACTGAGGAGGCACGATGCAAGGGATGCCTTATAATTTTTTTTTCTACTCTTACAAAATTATTCCAATTATTAATAGAATTACTCAATTCTCATAAGTTCTGAAGAAATGTAATTTACACTTTTTTTTTTGTACATAGCATATCCAAAAATGGTGTTTTTTTTCTTATCATATGCAAATTTCGAATAAGAATGTCCTATTGATTAAAAATTATTATATTGGATCTTTGTATCGACATCTAATACACATACTCAATTCATTTCATTTGAAAATTTATCTTCTTAAGAATTTCCAATAATAATTGGTCTATTGCATCGTTTTCTAAAGCTCTTTATGTGTAATATGATTTAAAACATATTTTTTTTTTATACTCTTTATACTAACAAAAAAATATAAATTATACTTACAATCCTTTAAAAATATTATATAATAAATATAAACATATATTCATATATCAAAAATGATGATAATTTAAATTTTATTTATTTATGGAAATTGCTTCACACAAGGCAAGATAGCCCAATCCAAAAAACCTTTGAAATGAGAAAAGATGGTTCTGAGATTGTACCCCATCCTTCTTACAAGAAGTATAAAAGTATAAAAACAATTTTGTGTCAAAAGTACAAGGCTATTGATGTTAAAAGCGAATATTTTAAAAACTAGTTGAAAGTAAAAATTTGTACAACATCACAGCACTTTCTATTTTATTTTGAATCTTATATGGTGCGTCCGATATTTTTCAAGGTATTTGAAAGAATATTTTTGAGTAGATTGTTGGAATCAATTTGGGTTTAGGGCTCAGCATGGTACGCCTGAGCAACTACAACTTACTGTATTTGAGTAGAAATAAAAAAATACTCCACGGAAAACAATACCTTTTAGTAACACTCCTTCCATTTAAGAGCTATGGATGTCTTTTCATCAACGAGACAGATCAGTGCTAGTGTACCAGAAAGCAGTGCCTAGGCAGCAGTGTTGGATCTCGGAGATCATAAACATTTAATTCATTGGGCCAATCGCATGAATATCACTATCAATTCGAGCAAATCATCCAATTCTGACTTCACGCTGAGGTACAACGTTTGTCCTGATATTATATTTGCCTCAGATATCATTCGAAAGGTGGACCAACTTTGGAACTTCGGACCAATCCTAGACAAACGCCTATGTGGAATCTATTATGGCATGCTTCTACAAAAAATTGCAGAAATTAAAATGGCTGATGCGCTCAATCAGTAAACTTGCCTTGTCAAATAAATGGCTCATATGACGGAAAATCCGACTTGCTTTTACACCACATATATTTTCCGCACGACAAAATATAAGTAGATGGATGCCAAAGGAAGGTTCCAAGACGTACCGCGAGATCCCAATGGATTGTCCGTAACAGTTACCTGCATAGCGATCTAAAGTTGCCTAAAAAGTTACTCTCCTACGACATTCAGTGACAATAGCAGAAGTATTTTCGAAGATCTCAGCAATCATCTGAACAAACATTACCACTTTATTATCTACATATGTAAAACATTTCCAGTTTTCAAAATTCAGTTTGACAGCAAAAAAAAAAGTTTTTCTAATGAGAACATGAATTTGGGAAGAGGGCATGTATGGGAGGTATCACTCCTTGTGGTCTGAATGAGTTCATTCCGACAAATGTGCTGTGTATGGTAAAAAGAAAGCTTTAGCTCTCTAGTTCAAAAACTAAGGCACTTAGTTTGACTCTTATACGTATATTGCTGAGAGTTATATTAATTGCTAATTGAAATTATTGTTTGAAGATCATATCATATCATAAGAAATAAAACTGTCATCCAAGTCAGTCTAATATGTTAAAAGAAATATCGTGTTACAATTCAATTCAAATTTCATGTCTAGTCGAACTTAAAGCATATGGAAGACATAAAGAAATTTAAGAGCAAGAAATGCGATGCAATGAAAATTGAGATTGTTTTGGTTTTTACATGAAGAATTCATACGTGTAGTATGACTGTATGAGTTTGCGGAATAGATTCGCAATGTGGGTGTTGCTTATATAGTTATAGTTATTGTTTATTTATTTGTTTATATTCACTATTTGAGGAAATTAATGAGTTTGGTAATATTTTCTTTGGAATGGTGGAAGAGGATTGACAGAGGATCAATGTGAGAGAGAGAAGTAATTCTGGTCCTGTGGAATCATGGGCAATTTCCGAGGATATATTTTTTTGATATAGGTGTGTCTGAATCACAGAATTTACAGATATTGGATGAGTGGTCGAAGAGGTGGGAGTGGGTGAGGTTAGTATGTCCGAGACGGAGAAAATGATTTTGGAGAAGACAAGGCGGTGTAGATGTTTTTGCCGACAATAATCATGAATGGAGTTTTTGAGTGTGTTATGTAATTTATAATAAGTATTTGTGGACGCAAAAAGTAAGCTTTGTTCTTTTTTAAAATATGTTGTGATAAATTTTAAGATATCTAAGATATTGTAGTTCTCGTGAAAGATGAGTGGAAAATTAAATGTGTCTTTTACTGCTTTGTCAGCTTCTTGATTACCGGTAATGTTGCAATGACCAAGGATCCAGATAATTTTAGTTCTTGGTGAGTTTCTTACAGTTGACTGTCTGATGTTTAGGGGGAAATGCTATTGCCAACACTTTTTTGCAATGAAGAAAGACAGTCGGTGCAAATAGCGAAGGAGGTTTGCGCTGCTTCAGCCCTCCGTACTGCATTGTGGATAGCTATGATTTCTGTTGGAAAAATGAAGCTGTAGTTAGTTAGAAGAAATTTCTCAATTACACCATTCCTTACTAAATTGAACAATGAGCCGCGGTCCGATTTGGAACCGTCAACATATATGAATTTATGGGAAAGAAGAGATTTTTTGAGGATAAGGAATTCTTGTTGATAGTTTACCGGTGTAGTGGAAGATTTTGGAAGTTTGTGAAGTGGAAGTGTTAAGTGTGGATAGATTAAGCACCCAGGGAGAAATTGGGTTTGAGATGGAGGTTTAGTTGGGTGGCCTATGTTACTGATAAGTTGCACCGAAAGATGTATAGCCGAAGGAAATGTAGGTGTTGATTTTTTTGAAATCTCTTGCATGGGTATTGCTAAAGGTGAGTCATTTGAGAGGAGTATTGGTTTTATAACCATATCAGAAACTAGTTTTTTCCGGGTTTCTATTGGCATTATTTGGGGGTCGAATAGCATGATCAATAGGAGTTGATCAAAATACTCCTAGGGCAAATCTGATAGCAGAATGGTAAATGACTTTGTAATACTATACTATAACTAAAAATAAAGAACACTTACGACTTTGGCTCAATGGCCGTAAGTCGGAGAATACATTTTAACTTTTATTAAAAATTACACAACTATAAAATAAATATTGAAGAGCTACATAAACATCAATCAAATTATTTTAACATTAATAAAATTCATTTAAAATTAATTTTCTTTACCCTAAAGCACCAGTGAAAGTCAAAGTCAAAATGTTCCATCCATCATAACCGCATTCGTTTAATATTACAACGGTTTCTTCTTTATTTAAACTAAATTTTCCAAAATATCTGTAACGAATTCCTTTCAGGACTGGACAGTTTCCTATCAAGTGGATAATATTTTCAACTTCATAAAGATTACATAGTGTGCAATTCATATTTTTGGGTCCATTAAGGTATATAGTGTCACTTCTCGCTTTACAAATTCACTTAGTAGTG
This sequence comes from Amiota albilabris, assembly GCA_037040105.1. Taxonomy (NCBI): domain Eukaryota; kingdom Metazoa; phylum Arthropoda; class Insecta; order Diptera; family Drosophilidae; genus Amiota; species Amiota albilabris. The sequence goes on along the minus strand of JBANCV010000499.1, from coordinate 4,781 downwards.
TGTGTCTTTAAATTGCTATTTAAATAACTTGTCCCATTAACTAGGTTTAGATTTTTATATATATGTTCATTCGACTTGCTTTGTTCCACATTTCTTCCTTATTTCTTCTCTATTTTGGCTTTTACACGCTCTATAACCAACCGAGTATTCAGTATACAAACATCTATCTATTACACATAGCCATTTTTGTCCTGGCATTGTTAAAAAGATTTTGTACTTTCTCAAACCTCAATACCTGTCTATTACTTTCCTACATAACTTATACGGTAGCTACGGTAGTTATCTACTTCATTGAACAAAGTAATTCCCCATACTTGAACAGCATCACCTTGTACAGTCCTAGAGACTGCTAAAAATAGCTTCTATTTTGCGGTAAGCATTATTTGCCTTTTGAACAAAAGTGTTCTCCAAGTTGCATTGATGCCATTTTTGGCCAGATTATACATATTTTCTAAATTGACTTTGAAACTTAACTGCGATGTCAATATCACCCCTAGATAATTATATACTGACCTAATCTCAATGTTCTCACCTCTAAACTTCCAAATCTCATTTTTGGCCAATCTACCTCCACGTCTTATATATTTATAGATGACTTTGCTAAATTTACTTCCATGTTCCAAGTGTCACAATATAATTCTAGATGATTTATAATTCTATGTAGCACACCTAAGTTGTCTGATAATATTACTATGTCATCTGCATATAAAAGAATCCTAATATTTAATTCTTCAATATATTGCACATTCGGTCTCATGTCATGTAAATCATTTATATAGAGTGAAATAAGCAACGGACACATCAAGCATATGTAATTTGTTTATCAGTAGCTGTCTTAGGACCTTGTCAAAATTTGCTATAAAATCTAGAAAAAATTCATATACTTTTTTCTGTTCTTTAAATTTAAGGTGAACTATAAATGAAAAATTATACACATATATTATTAATAGTTGAATGATTTTTCTAAAGCCAGATTGGAATTCCGTTGTAATTTTATTTTCTTCTGACTATGTTACTAGCCTCTCATTTAATATTCCCATACAGTTCATAAAGGAGATTTTAATGTCAGAATGATTGGCATATGATCGGACCAGATTTGTCATCTACCATAAAATAAAAAGCGAATTCCGTAATGTTGAGCAATATTGCGCAAATGTCATTTACTGACTGCCCTACGCTATTTATAAATGTAAACTTCCCAATATCATCACTTCCGTTTAACATTATATGTACATTATTTTCACAAAAGTCAGAAACTCTATTCACTTTACTCCCAGCTGTAATTTCCTGCTTAAAATTGTCATTCGCACTTATTTGTAGCTCATATATTCGCACATTTAAATCTCCCATCATAATAGGGTTAACTATATCGTACTGAGTGAAAGTTTCTTTTAAAATTTCTAAATCTTGGCTCCATCTATTATTGCTTAGATACAAAGGTATCAGGTTTATTTCTGTTTCACGCCCTATAAACTCGTATCAAACCCTTCTCAACACTTGAAGGAATGGCTGATTTGTACAGTTTTTAGGGTCTTATTAATTCCATATAAAATGTCTCCACATGCTCGTCCATACTTGATTACACGTGTCGCTGGTCGACAATAGAGACTTAAACTTTTGAAGTACTTTCTATAATGTTTTAAATTTTCTAATTGCATGTGAGTTTCTATCAGAAAAAATATGTCCAACGATCGTACGTAGCTAAAGAATTCCTTACATAATATTTTGCTTCCTAAACATTGAATGTTTTAGGATAAAATTTTTAGATCTATTTGTGAATCACTGATGCTATTATGATTTACACAAAACTTCCCTGCCTTAATTCTATTTTTAAAAATTCTAGTAATTTTTTGATTAGACCTTATTTACGAGGGCGGTTTATTGAGTACCCGTGTTAGATATGAAGACACAATTTTTTTCAAAAAAAAAAAAATAAATGTTTTTTTATTTTTTAACAAAGTCCCCTTTTAGAAAGATACACTTATCCCAACGTTCCTGCCAGGGGTTAACCCTCCAAAAAATAGGATTTGTCGAACTCTCCAAAATAAGCAACTGTCTCGGCGATGACTTCTTCGTTTGAGCAAAATTTTTTCACGCGAGCCAAATCTTAATGGTACGGAACAAGAAAAAGTCGCAGGGAGCCAGATCGGGTGAACACGGGGGGTGCGGCAGCAATTCATGCAGTTTGGCGGAGACAACACCAGATGAAAGTGCTGGTGCGTTATCGTGATGAAACAACACTCTTTTTTCGCTAAATGCGATCGTGTATCCTTTAATTTTTTGTCGAAGCAGTCCAATATTGTTTCTTGGTTTTTGGTACGTAACGATGAATCCAGGTTTCATCAACGGGGACAACTCGACGCAAAAAGTCCTTCGGATCTCGCATAAGCTGCCCCAAACACTGCTTCGAAGTTAACAGCCGCATCTGCGTGTTGTCCAGCGTGAGCAATCGCGGCACCCATCGGACCGACAATTTTTTCATCGCTAACTTATCATGTAAAATGTTAATTGCCGTTCCGGTCGCCACACCTACGGCCTTTGCTACTTCGCGCACTTTCGTTCATCGATCAGCGAGAATCATGTCGTGGACTTTTTCAATGATTTCCTCGGTAACCACGTCTGCCGGGCGTCCTGGTCGCTCCTCATCAAAAACAGATGTTCGCCCACGTTTAAATTCGTTGAACCAATATCTTAGTGTGCTCATAGATGGCGATTCAATACATTAAGAAGAATTCGATCATACTTGTACCATAGAACTCGCTTAGTATTTTCTCAGCCAGTTGCCCCTCGCACATCAGGATATTCTTGTTATTAAATGCCATCCATTTGTTATCAACCTTCATACGATCGTCTTTTATTATAATTTTATAAGACTTCTTTAATTTCAAGAGATTACTTTTAAGCTGCTGAAGAACACTTTTGTCTTGCATATATATCGTGGTACCTGAAAGCTTTTTATTTTTAATTCTAAGCACTTCGCTAACTATCTCAGCTGACTCCAACTCGGCTACCACACCGATTATATAATTTTTTTGGTATATCTGCCTAACTTCGTGAATTTGCATCTGTTCCTGTTAAAGTTTCTACCTGCATAGCTTTTGAACAGTCAATTTTGGTGACTCGTCCTTTGTCAATCCTTTGACAATTATATTATTTGGTTTTCTTTTGTCCACCAAATGGTTGAGTTCTCTTCCCTCTGGTTCTCTATCGGCTTTTAAATCTTCAATTCCCCTCTGTAACTTTGCATTTTCTATTTTTAGTGCATCTATTTGTCCTTCAACCATCTGCTTTAAGACCTTAATATCATCCTTCGCTGCCAATCCTTTAACAGTTTGTTGGACGTTTGCAATGGCCGACATTATGTCTTGAAGAGTTAATTGAAGCGATGTTTCACCTAATTTCCAGAATATAAGATACTTGATAGCCATAATATTTTCTACTTTCAAAATGTTAATCATGGAAACAGTGTTGCATTTTTCGAAGAAATAACTATTCACAATAAAATGCAATGATTCGATAACATTGAACAATACTTCGTTCTCATCTTTCGATAGAGCTTATGTTAGCAGTTATACTCAGCTTAAAAATTTTTATCAGTTCTTCATAGAACTTCAGTGTGTTAAGAAGTATAGTAAAGAAAATTAATAAATTAATTGTGCAATAAGTTTAAAATTGATTTTGGTGAAACAAAAATTATGCAAATATATAAAATTGGCATTTGTGCTTTTTTCGGTTCATATAAATGTTGAAACAAACATTTATGAAAATGAAAAGAATTGTACTTCTCCCGGTAAGTAAAGACAATTTTCTTTGTTCGATAAGAATGCGATCAAACTTCGATCAACCTATATGGGAAATGTGACAAATATTTTCTCGACTTCAACGGCCTTTCTCTTTATTCGGTGAAATCCATTGTTTTAACTGTTTCCCATCGACATATCTTGCCGATAGTCATTTTGAAAGAAAATTGACACACCTCGATTGCTTTCTAGTCTCATGCACTTGGGTAGCAGTATCAAGTGGAAGTCCCGATCGAGGCTTTAATTTACTCACCCATCGCCATGAATAGTATCCATCTCGACTTTGACTTCAAACTTTTTTTGTTCTCTTCTGCAAAGAACTTACATTGTTCGACTACAACGCAATGAATGTTTTTAAAATTTGTTTAGTAAAGAAAGATGTTCCATGGCGAATATTATGATCATTACTGAGTTTGTCAAAATCTCCATTATTGATATATTTCCCTTCTTCAAATTCCATATGAAATGATCAACGTCACTTGGAGTAGTGTCTATCTATTTCCTTCCTTGCATTTGAGTGCTTGTCTCCCAGTTTTTGAGCTACTTATTAAGTAAAAATTGATTAAAAAAGGATGTCATATTGCATATATTGTCTGCATATAGTACAAGGAAAGGTAGAACTGGTGGATTACTGAAAGAGGCATGGGGACCTCAAATTCGTTTTTAGTTGAAATTGTTGTAGTTTTATTTGTTCATAAGTTATACAATTAAAATGATGAGTTTTCAAATAAGCTAATGTGAAGTATTTGTGAGTTTATTTGGTCTTTGAGTTTTTTATTTGCACTTTTCCTCATCAAAATCGATTCTTTATTGATGATATATTTTAAAAATTATATGAATAACAAAAACAAAATAAGAATTAAATTGATTTTTTCTTCATTTTCATAAAGTGTGAAAACTGTAAATTTTCTTATCACTTAATAAAAACATAGATGCGTCTGGCCTATTTCTGTTTAATTTACTTATGATCAGTTGTTGGCG
>JBANCV010000498.1:0-35685 GCA_037040105.1 Amiota albilabris | reverse complement strand
ATAAAGGTAAGATCAACCACAGAGCCAATACCGCCTCTCGTAAACGTGTGCTCAGAGCCAGTGTTCGCCAAGCACAGATCCAGGGATGCGAATGCCTCCAACAGAGAGCGCCCTTTGCAATTTGTAAGAGTGGAGCCCCAGTCTGTAGCCCACGCGTTAAAGTCGTGTGTGTGTGTTTTCTCTACATATTTTGATTTGCGTCTAAAGGAATTTAAATTAAATAAATTTTAAGTCTAATGAGCAACTTCAGTTCACACGCGTGTAAACTTTGTACAATGAGTGAAGATTATGAAATGAAAGTGTAGTTTGCTGTTTGTATTGTTACTATGTACTTACACATGCATACATACATACATACATACATACCTACATATGTATAATATTTTGTTTGAGATGAAATTTGTTGTTTTCTTCTTCTTATATTTTATGATTATTTATTTTGCTTTTGCGTCTTGTGTTTGTTTGTTTTGTTAGTTTTGCATTATTTTCTGTTGGTTAGTTGAAAATTATAAATAAACAACAAATCACCCCGAAATTTGTTAATTAATATTGTAAAGAGAGTATATAGCAACAACACCAACACCAACAACAACAACATTTGAAAAATATAAAGGCCAAAGTAAAATGTGTGAAAATAATTTTGTTTTCTAAATGAAAAATGACTTTATTATTATTTATTTTCATTGTTGCTGTTACTGCTGCTATTTTTTGTTGTTGGTTTTTTTTTTTTTTTTTTTTTTGCTTTTGTGGCTTTTATTTAAAATTTTAATTAAATATATTTTTTTTTTTAATGTTTTTTGTATGTGTTTCTTATTTTATTTTCAAGTGCCAAGTCATCATGTCACATTTGTTATTATTTTTGTTACTTTACCGTATATGTGAAAACCATAGTCTTTATATGTAACTGTCCCAAAGGGGTTAAGATTGACTATAAAAAACTAGTTTAATGAGTGAAATCCTTTGCTTGGTTCCTCTGGTGATCTGGATAAGAGTATTACCATCCATTAGCCTGCGAGTATGCAGGCTATTGTCAAACAAATTGACGGCACTATAGTTTCCATACGATACAAGCTGGATGGTGTTTTTATACTCTTCAAGCAGCGAATAGTATTATAAGTTTGTCATGAAGTTTGTAATGCAAAGAAGGAGACATCGTAGACCGCATGAAGTACATATATTCTTGATCAACGCGACGAGACGAGTGGATCTGGCCATGTCCCTTTGTCTGTCTGTCTATCTGTCTGTATGTAAATAAGTTGAGTTGGAGAGCTGAAGTTTTGCACGAAGCCTTCTATTTAACATAAGCAGTACATTTGAAGAAATCAGCTGAATCAGACCACTAGGGGGGTACCTCCCATACAAACGCCCTACTCAAATTCATGTTCTTATTAGAAAAACATTTTTTTTTTTTTTGTGCTATCATCTGGAAATTTGGTCGCAATATGTTGTTGATCCATATTCATCAATCATGTAAATTTCAGGATCATAGGATTACTGGATCGCATATCTCAGATACAAAAAATGTTGTTTGGGGAATGCGTGAAGATTATTACATAGTCGGCATAGTCGAAGTTCTAGTTTTTTACTGTAGTTGACAAATTCCTCCGCCCTCTGTGAATGACGGATATACCATTCATTATTGACAAGCCTTCAGTAGAGCTTGGACTGAGAATTTTTTAGTATAATTTATGCGTTTGATATTGTGCCCCAGAGTTCCATGCAGGCTTAATTTGGATTGGTTTTGTATAGCCAAGTTTAGCTCATCATGGATAGTTTGTGGTTCAACTGTGTTCTTTAATATATAATGTCGGATTTCCAGATCAAACGCCTATCAAGTGTTAATTCGTGGTGGTTGGCTGAGATGTAGGCGGGTATGTTGTTCCTGCATAGCTGGGCTGGGATGTATACCTAAGAGTGAAAGTTACTTATGAGGATTTATCTACGTTGATGCCAATATTCCACCCCTTAAGCCATGGCTCCATTATGAGGCAGCGGCTGTGTCAAGAGCATATGTACGAGTATGTAGATATCATGTTGTCAATGCATGGAGTCGGAAGGTCAGAAGTATAGAGCGTATAGTGAATTGATTATATTGTATTATTATTATTATTTTTCTATTTCCAACAACAAACTAAATTCCAACAATTATAATAATAATAATAATAATACATTTTTAAAGAAAGAACAAAAAGAAACAAATTAAAATCACAAATATAATTGGGTGAAATGGTGAATGAACCTTCGACTTTTTGATTTTTGACTTTGTATATTTCTTCTTTATTAAAATGATGAGTTTAGCCAAGCGTCCAAAACCACCAAACACACAATTCCACAAACCAAACCAAACAAAACAAAACAGAACAGAACTAAACCAAAACTAAACCAGCAACAATAAAATTAGAGAATTAAAGCATTAAACAAAACAAAACAAAATAATAATAATAGAATTAAAAAAAAAAAAAATAAAAAAAAAAAAAAATGAACAACTGATAGCATGACGGACAGATAATCCTAGGTGGAGTATAGTTAATCAAACTGACAAATTCAACTTAATTTTCTTCCGCCCATTATATGCAGGTACTGAAGTTTCTAGTTGTCATCGACTTCAACGGAGAAATTGTCGTCAATATCAGTAAATGGTAAATGCTCTTGATCTTCAATGCACCATTCAATAATTTCAGAATATGAGTGTTATTGATTGGCATTATTCATTTTTTGCAGCAAAATATCTATTTGCTATGAATTCTTGTGCATTTCTTTATGTTCTGACATCCTTCTCTCTTTGAGAACTGACAACGAAATGGTGTCTTCTGAATCCCAAGAAATGTATTTCATTTTATTGAATTATCGGGTTAGAAATGTTTAATTTTTGAACTTTGTATGGATTACAGAAGGATTCGGCTTAGACCATATCCCCACTAGCGAAGTTCTACTGTGCTGATAAGGTAATATAATGTGCTGGAAATGTTCCCGTCCTAATTGAAAACAATCTGTAGCTATTCTATCTAAGGGCACCATTTTGATTAATATTATAATAATATGGGAGCAATAAATTCTTAAGATTCCTTCCTGGTCTATCTAGTAGTGTTTCCATAGTGAGCTGAAATCTGGGTTCTGCAGAACTCTGTATTCTGGTGACAACAACAACTGTAGAAATGATTTATATTTGTTGTTGTTCTAGTGTTCAGAACTCTGTGTTTTGATTAAGTTCTTCATGAACTCAGTCTTAATTGCTGGTCAGTCTACAGTAGTGTTTGAAAATTGTTGCATTGTTGCCAACTTTTATGTGACATAACCAAAATAAAAATCATTTGTTCAGAACTCAACAATACCACACACAAGCTGAACACACAAAATTTTACTTACTGTGGAAAGATTATAAAAGTTATGAAAAAATAAAAAAAATATATATTCATTGAATTGAATTGTGTGACGAAGGGAGAAATCCTTTCGGACCCATAGTCACTTTCATGACTACGTGTCTGGCGTATCCACTTAACCTCCTTTCTGCTCTCTTTGGCAATATACCAATTCCGGAACCATTTTCAGTATTATTTCAGAGCATCCCATTGCCACTAGAGGTCTTCTATTCACCACGTTTGTAGCCAGCATCATGTTAAAGGCTGATCTTCTGTCATCGAGCATAGCTCTCACTACGTTGTCATCTCGTGCAGTGAATAGAAAAATTGATGATATTAACAGTTCCCCAATGTTTAAGCAACTTTTAGGAACAGTTAAGTGAAGATCGATCAGGCAGCCCGAATAAATCCACAAGTTCAGAAGTTTACTTATGACATGGGTTGAGTTGAATTCTTTTATATTATCAGATTAACGCTTCTTTCCTCAATTATTATAGTATTTCCATTTTGCTTCGAAAGACACCTGCTAATTATTCTTTACTAGCACCTTGTGTTTCTAGTATTGGATTGTATTTCATAGCTTTCCCTTTTTTATGCTTTACCATATACTTTATTATTCTCCCTTTTTTATTTCGTTTTTTTTTTTTTGTTCTTAAAATTATGGTTTCAGTAGAATTCAATTCAATTCAATTACGACGTTATATTAAGTCGTTTATTAAATCTTTTTTAAATGCTTTTTTTGTAATAGTTCTTCATTAGTCACGAGTACATACTAAGTTTTTCTTCTGATTCTCTCTCCACTCTCTACACTACTATTTTCATTGTTCATTATCCGCGTTTAAGCTTTTGGTAAATTTTGAGGTTTATGATTTTTATTATAAATTTTGTTTTTCCCATTTTTTTTCTTTTATTCTTCCACTTCTGTTTTTCATAATTCGACTATCATTATTTTTATACCTTTGAAAAAGTAGTAGAAATGATGTGGTATTTTTAATTTTTCATGGTGTTTGTAATGCAGAGAATCGTGCCTCAGAGAGACCCTATAAAGTGTAAGTATAGTATTTGTGAAAAATATTTGTATGAAGATGAGCAGAATCTCTCGAATCGGCTTCAAAAATAATATGCTTCAACCGGAGTTTCCTGTTATTGGCAAATGAAGTCTCTGGAAATCTGGAACTGTGATAGAAAGTGACTAAACTATGTATTCCATAAAGTAGAGCAGGTTGGTTAGGCTATATAGGACGTAAAGGAGAGTAGAGTATGGATCATTGTGATGCCGTGATACCTGGTTTTAGGAAGGGAGAGTGGGGATTGTTCGGTGAGTTGATATTTGGGTGTTCTTAGCTGGACTCAGCGGTCACAGTCACATATAATCTTTTGGATATTGTCAAACTCTTCCTATTTTCCACAACTGCATTAGTAATATTGATGGGGAGCATTCATCCTTTAAGCCATTAGCCCAATGGCGCAGATTTATATAATCATGAACAATGATGTATACAAATTGATTCAATAGTTTGAGAAATCAATTACAATATCTTTAATAGTTCAGTTTACAACTTCAAATAGATTTTAATGTTAAGTGATCTGTAAATGTATTAATATCTGTACCTCTTATGGGTACCAAACATTCCCCAAATAACCTATTTCTATTGTGCATATGCATTTATCTTCTAGAAGGCATTTAATATTCGTATAAATCTAATGAAGTTACCATCTCCCAATAGTTTCCTAAACAAAATCTCTAAGCTTAAGCTTTCCATAACAATCGATGAATGGTTTATTAAGTATACATACATATATGATTCTCATATTTTTTATTTGTTATTTCCTTATTTTGTTCTAACATCGGAAATATTTTATATCTGTTTATATTTTGTTTTCTTTCTGGTTCTAACTACTATTTTTGATTAAATATTTTATGGCAAACGGAAATTGCTTGATGATTTTTGGTTTGTTGATATTGTTTCAATTGACTGAGAGAAACTTTTTGAGAAACTTTTTTAGAAATTCCATTTGAGTTTTAAAATTTTGTGGAATTCAAGTATTAAAGCATTCCTTACCATTTATGTATGAGTATATCGATTAATGCAACGTATCTCTTCCTCTTAAGCACAGAGAATTTGAAACATGCATACATAGGTTTCTATCTCTCTCCTCATAATCTTTTATAATATGTCTTTGATTTGTATCTTTATCAAAAACTAGCGTTGCCCGGCGCCAGTTGCTACACTTCCGACGTGATGTTAGTGCGTGATGTTTATAGTCATTGTTCTTGTCTAGTAAGTTGTCAATATGAAAGCGTGTCAATCAAATAAAATGGAGGGTATTTTCCGTATTCCAATGCCTATGTATACCGATTTTCATGGCGATCAGTTCAATCGTGTAGAAGATTATCCATGCAGCATCATCTTGTGATGAGATACAACAAACTGGAGAGCATTCTCTTTGAAAAGATACATTTAAGTGCCAAATTTCCTGGTGATCGCTCCAACAGTTTCGGAGTTTAACGCCGTCTTACTATTTTTTGCTTTCATTTTTCTATATATATATACCATATGGTAGTCATCATCCTACGACGAAGGTATACAAGGTGTGCTATAAAAAATTACTCTTTTAATCCTCTTCCTCCTTATAAAAGTCTTCTTTATCTCCAAATCGCTCCATGAGAATTTTTCTTGGTTCAAATCTGTATGGTCAACATGTAAGTATCTTCTGTGAGCTCCTCCTTCATGACTCGTGGTGCTTATCAGGGCTGACTGCTTGACAAAGAATGATGATATGTAAGATGAGAGATTTATGTTTTCAAAATCGCGCATATAGACTCCGTGCAATATATGCTAAATTTATATGTATTTCCACTGGTTTCATAACAATTCGTTGCTCAAAAGGAGGCGGCGGGAAATGATCAAACGGAAAATAAGGTCTCGTGAGGTTTTCGTTCTTCTGTTAAATCATTAATATCATTATTTTATAACCACACCTCGTATAAACTATACTATGCCATGTCTCTATCATATATTGTAAAATGGATGCAGCAATAACCAGTTGTGATGCCCAAAAATGTTAACATTGAGTTAGGTCAATATTATGGTAAAAACAACGACAACAAGTTAATATCAATGGAGAGAGAGAGAGAGAGAGAGAGGGGGGGGGGGGAGTCTGGAGTATATAGAAATTACTTGTATGTATATTTCTTTTTCTTTGTTTTGTGTTGGTGTTGTTGTTATTTGTCCTTGATGAGTTTTTTGAACTTTTATCAGATACATTTAAGTATGCAAAAAATGTTAGCAACTTCCTCATAAATTTTCTTCCTTTTCACCTTTTGTGGGCCACCCTAAATTCATTTGATTTTTTCATCCTCTCTCTCATATCTCTTTGTTGTTTTCACACTGGCGGACTAGGCTCAGCGGAGCTTTGGAGTAGCAAAATCAAATGTGGCGCAATCTGGATTTAATGTGAAGGCACAAGATTTTTTATTTCTTGAGCTCATATTCCTGCAAGACGGAGACATGACTCTTCTAAATTCAATGAGTGCGCGCCAGTATCAAGAAGATTTTCTTTTCTTGTTCTTGCTTTAAACATTTAGAAATTGTTCTACATATGTTACTAGTTGGACCAAAGGCTGGAAAGTTCGCTCTCAAACAAGAGTAATGTCCAAGTTCCACTCAACAACAATTGCATGAAATTTTGTTGTTGATGAAAACCATATAAACTTTTTGACTCCAGATTCCAAAAGAATAAATTGAGAAAGCAAGGTTTAGTGTCCGAACCAGTCTAGTCTATTCAGTTTTCATAGTATTTGGTTTGGATAGTGTTTGCTATGAAATATTTACAACCGTCAATCTCATTTTTGTCGAGAATGTTTTAGTGATTCGAACTATGTTCTTCTTCGTCACCGCGCCGAGTATTGCTTGCCTAAGAGAAAAGGAATTTTTAAGTTTTTATATATGTATTATTTAATTACTTTTACTTTACTTACTTGAGTCGGAGTGATGCATTCTTAATGTAAATTGGGGCTTATTCGACTTAAGGGTGCTTCCCTTTTCTTTTTATGATTTGGTTTGAAATTTAAGTAAATTTTTTGATATTCAGAGGCCCCTTTTGAACCAGGAGCCTGGAGGCAATCATAGTCCGCTAGTGGATTTTATCTCTTCTTACACTCTTGTGTACTCTTACTCTCTCTCTCTGTCTCTGTCTCTCTCTGATGATTGCTAATGCTCTATTTTCGCTTTTTGTGCTTGGTTTTGCTTACCTCAAATGGAATTGGAATTTGGTTGATTTTACTAAAACAAAAAAAAAAAAAAAAAAAGAAACACCTGTTGCTGCTGCGCTACTCTTTGCTGCCAGCCTTCCTTGTAATGGTTTATCTTTGTTGTGTTCTACTTTGCTTTCCATTCCTTTGCTGTGCTTTTCATTTAGACGCTTCGTTACGCTTGAAGGAACGGTGACTTTTGCAAGAACAACAACAGCAAGTGGACTCTTTTTTATGTTTTGATTTGTTTTGGACATAATTTTTACTGCTGCAAAAAACTTTTTGGTCAGTCAACGAGTTATTATTATTGTTGTTGTTGCAATTGCACCCATGCATTGTTGGTCATTGTAAGTTTTATAAATTTGTGCTTCCTCAGTTTGTTGGTTTCTTTGCCTCTTCCTGTATGTAATTCAAAAGTGGTAGCTCTAATTACATACATACATACATATGCATGTATTATAAGTACTTATATATACATGTTCTCATATATATATATATGCAGTTTGTAATGAAAAAGATATGCAAAAGAGAATCCGATTAAAAGTCTACAAATCAGTGTCATAAGTGAAAAAAAAAAAAACACATTTTTGCAATCACTGCTTAATGCAAATAATTGGAGGACTGCACTTTAGTAAACACTGGTCAGCATGTCAAGAATTCAGCTTTAACCACAGTTTTAGTATCACTGTTTAATGCCATTGCAGCACATTCTATTGTACTTGCATTTAAGTTGCCATTTACAAATCTACTATGTATGTATGCATGTGTGTACTTACTACACTTTGTCCAGAGAGTTGACAGTTCATTCACAAGCCTTTTGTACTAAATACACACATGCATACATACATACATATGTGCTATTTTAGTATATATTGTAATATAAATTAAACAGTTTGAGGTATTTCAGAGTCCGTTCAGTTTCTCTTTGCTTTCCATTGTTGTGCACTTGTTGTCATGTCATTGGTTTGGTGTTGGTGTTGGTGTTACTGCTTTTGTGTTTCCTTCACTCACACACTCGTTACTTACTTGATAAGTTTGTTGTTACTCTCTTGATGTACGACTCTCTCTCTTTCTTTCTCTCACTCACTGACTCATTGATCATCTGCAACAAGGCTGAGCGTAAGTAATAAAAGAGATCAAGACGACCGACCCGACTCGACCGAGAGTAAAAGACGAGCACCATAGTTGTATACGTATTATATTAAATGAGAGGAAAAATCAACTCAACGTTTCCATTTTTATGGTTTGCTTGAAGTGTGTTGTTTTTGTTGTTGTTGTTATTGTTGCTCTTTGGCTTAGTTTCATTTCATTTAGACAATATATTGTTGTTGTTATCTTTCCCACTCTCACATTTGGTTTGTCTATTTATCTGTCTGTTTGCATGCTTTTGGCTTAATGGTTGCTGTTGCTGCTGCTGTTGTTGTTGTTCATATTATTATTGTTGTTGAAGCTTGTGTAGCCTGGCTAGCAATTGATGTTGTTAGCCAACTTTTAGTCGTCATTTCAATTTGAATCGGCGCTCGAAACGCACGAAGCACAAACAAACGTCGCTCGCTTTCTTGCACGTTCGCTTGCACGATCGTTCGTCGTTCGTTTGCTTGGTCGATCGGTCGAATTCTTCGTTTGTTTGGTCTTGGTTTTGTTTTTATTCATTTTGTTTGTGAGTTTGTGAGACGACTGGAGTGTAGTGTAAAATAAAATCATATGCGGTGTCTACTTGCCTATTGGTTTTGGCCAAAAGTGAGCGTGCCACAGCCACAATAAGAAGTGGCAACAGTTGTTGGTGTTTTTTTTTTTTGTATTTCAAACTAAATTCGAGTTTTTATTCATTATTTTATATAGACAGACACACACACACAGCTATATTATGTACTTATATATATGTGTATATTTTTTTGATTTTCAATTACTTTGTGCCGTGCAAAATGCAACACAACTGTGTTAAGATTTAATTAAAAATGCCAAGAAATTGTTATTTATTGTGATGCAAAATACAAAAAATGAAAATGTTGCCAAAATTTATATAATAGTTTTTTTTTTTTTTTTTTGTTTTTTCGTTGTTTGTGCCAAATTAAAAAGTGCATTTAATCAAAACAAAGAAATATGTACCGATGTACATAAAATAATACAATGTATAAATTAAAGTATTTGTTGTTACACACGCCCACAGTTTGAGAGTCATTATAACTTTCAAAAGACAAGACACCAAAAGGATGAAATGAAAATATGAATAAAAATGCTGTTCAAATATTGAACACATTTATAATAATAAAAAGAAAAAATTGAAAGGAAATTGAAATTGAATTGTTTTTGTTTTTGTTTTGTTTTATTTATTTAGCATTTAAACCGTTTCAACCATTTTGATCCGTTTTGCGCAAAAATACACAAAGATAATTTTATCTAAAAATTTACAAAAGAAATATAAAACAAAACCCCACAAACTCGTCATTCACCTACCTTACGTATTACTGATAAAGATAAGAGAAATGAAGAGTCAAAACAAAAAAACCCACAACCCCACAGATCCACTTAATATGTACATATGTATGTACTAAGTATATTCTTTTGACTTTTCAAGTAGTTAAGACTACTAAAGTGTTATGTATTAGCAAGGTTAGTAAGGTTAGGTTAGTTGCACGGAGATCTTACTTAGGCTAATCTATTCATCATTTTGTAGGAAGTCATTTGCCACCACAGTTGCACCTAAGACTAGGAATCCTCTAAACTTATCAAATTTTTCATTATTTCCAATTCAATTACTCGTTATCATTGAACTGTCCATGCGTAACCAACTACTGCTATGCAAGACAGTTCTGAAGCCCGTATGGACGTATGGAATACACCTGTGGGGCTCTGCTTCACACTCACACACACATTGAGATATTCCAGAGATTCCAATCAAAGCTAGTCCACAGAATAGTAAAGGCGCCATGGTATTTTAAGAATACAAACATATTCAGAGATCTTCATGTTCCATGGATTAAAGATGAAATTGACAGATTCACCAGAAAATACATATACCGTCTTGAAGCTCACTCTAACGATCTCGATAAAGGCCTTCTAGTCACTGCTAATAAAACACACCGACTCAAGAGGAGTCTCCCTGGACCTTCATTTCAGTTTTCCTGAAGGATTGGTATTCTGCCAACACCCACTGTGATGTTTTTTTTAGCCTTACTTTTTGTCTAACTCATTGTACATTTTTTATTTAGTAGGTGGTCTGGTCTCTTATATTCGAGTGGCTTCCATTGCATTGAGACAAAAAGTCAATTGAGTATCTTCCATTTAATGGTTACATCAGGATATTTGAATTTATTTATATTTATTTGTCATGATGATCTGAGTTGTATTAGATTAAATTGAAGCTGGGTATCGGGCTCTATAAAAAGTATAGTAAGTAATGATGCGCTTAAACTTTCCTGGGATCATAAATTGGTAAAAAAAAAAATGCAAGACAGATTCACAATTTGTTGTCAATCGAAGACGAAAATTATGGAGATTCTTTCTCACATAAATAGCTTATGATGTGATATGTATGTACCTACATATGTGTTTCGTATTTATTCTAGACTAAAACGTATATTAATTTCTGTTCTGTTCTGTTCTGTTCTGTTTTGTTGTTGTTGTTTTTATCAGATCCCATAAAATTATCTACATAATAAAAATAATAATCATAGAATCGTTGGATGTAGGTATATATGGATGGAAACCCACCCTAACACTTTACCACCTCTCAACCGTTCTCTTTGAACTTCTTTATCATTATTATCACCATTATATGCATGTACAATAATTCTAAGCATTTGCTTTTGCTGTTATTTCATATATTATTGGACGGAAGTTTCTTGCTAATGACGAGAGGGGTGAGAGAGGTGAGAGAGATGTATAGACAGACCCTATAATGCGTAGAAAATTTCTTGCAACAAGTTGCTGTTATTGCGATTATTATTATTATTATTATCGCATACCATGACATATTTGCTCTCTTCCTTTGTATTTATGTTCTCTTCTTTATCATTTTGGTTTGGTTTGCTTTTGCAATTTTAACCTATCATGTGCACATTCCCATGACGAGAAAAACGAACGTTGCAGCAATCGACAGATAAAGACCTTAAGACAACGACGACGACGGTTGACTTACCTATTGACTTCCATCATGTCTCAAGGCAGAGGAGTAAAATGATATTATTTGAATAAAAGAAGACGAAGGAAAGAAAAGAGAAAAAATAGAAAGGAACCTACAACAACCAGAAGAACATACATATGTGGTTTAGCAGCAAAAAGTACTACTAACGCGACTATAAGATAGAATGAATGAAAATACTCGTACTAGTTGGAATAAGACAAGATAGGAAGACATAATTCAGAGAATAACAAAAGAAAGAATGAAGTTCCCATCATCATCATCGTCATCGTCACCACCACCATCGTCATCATCATCATCATTATCATCAACATCATTATCAAATGACTTTAGTTAGTTAGCATAGCAATGGCGACTTTAGTCTTAAGTGGAAAATTAATGGTTTTCTTTAGTTCACTTAATTCAACCTTCGGGCTCTTTTTGTGTTTCCTGTCTCAAAGTTTGTCTGTCTATCTGTCTGTCTGTCTGTCTTTCTATCTGTTTGTCTGTTTGCCTGTCTGTCTCTCTATCTATTTACCTGTCTGTCTATGTGTCTCAGGAAAGATAGAAAAGTGATGAATACATACAATATTTTTGAGTTAAGGAAATTCAGTTATACATGATAATAAATAGGACTAGGGAAGGAAATATCCATACATACATATACATACATATGTAGGAATTATGTAGTGCATATATGTAAAAAAAATATTTCCACATATGTATGCACGAGTATCTTGTTGCGGTTAAGTGATTATTATCATGATTACATAAGTAGTTTAAAAAAAAAACAGGAAGAACTGTTGTCCTTTATTTGTCTTTGTTGTTATGCAACTAATTGAATTTTTTCCCAATAAACTTTCTTTTTTGTAAAGGTTTTTCTGTGTGTGCACTCTAATCTCAGAAACAGCTTAACCGATTTCAATACGGTTTTCACTGGTATATGGAAGTAAGCTTCCTGTAGCACATAGTGTTTATTTCATTCCAATTGATTCACAGACAAAAAAGTTAAGTTAAATGAAATAACGCACTTTAGACGATTTAGCTGAAAGTTGCCAATAGATGGCGCTGCAGAGATCAACTTCTACCTCGTTGCACAGATTGCCATGAAAACGAGGAAGCATAGGTATTCGAACCCGGAAAATATTCTCACACCATCCATTTTTCTATAACTCGCCACTAGATGGCGTTGAAGATATCACCCCTTCTACACCATTGAACCGTTGAAATACTTATGTAAACTATTTTTAATAGAACTTTTGATTGACTAGCTTTCATATGGACAACTTACAATGACTACAAGAAAAATCATACACTAATATCACGTCGGGAATATAGCAACGAGCGCCGGGAAACGCTAGTCTAGTCTGTTCCTCCTCTTCCTCTTCTTATGTTGTCTGCAGACTGATTTAATCTAACTCGAATAACATCATACATAAATTAATTTAATTTATTGTTTCATAATGGAAAAGAAACATGGGTTAGTGATTGGCGAACTCCTATTAATCTAAAAGTCCCAATCGCTTAACAAAAATATTCATTCAGACTAACCACAACTATTGACGAAATGCTTCTTCTGAACCATCACCGGCATCACTTTCTCCGGCTCTCTTGAACGCAGATTTACCTTTAAACCTATCAGGTTAACTTTAAAGAAAATCGGATGTACCTTTATCCATCATTGTGCATTTCTCCTCAATATAATTTTCAAGAATAGTATTGGAAGTTATTAGGTTGATTCTATGCTATGCATATTTTCTAATCACTTTCCATTAAATTTCGATCTACATTGTCCCATGACCAAATTTAAATCTTTTTCTAAAGCATTTTCCTATTGTTTAACTCTTGATATCGTTATCTAAAAATATACATATTTATGTATTTCATAATCTGTTATGTCCTAGAAAAATTCAACTTCAGGCTGAATGTCAATTATTCTGTGCAAAGATATTCGTAGTTCGATTTATGGAATAAAAATAATAAAGATTTTTCTCTTTACATAAATCCCAGTTACAATGGATCACAGTTTAAGAACAACTGACCTAGAAACTTCTTTATTTCGAGTTGATCTACATATACATTTTTATGGAATTCAATTCAATGTTCACTTGTTCACAGGAGAAAGGAAGGATTTATCTTTTCTTTTAAGAATATTCTCATTGATCTGATATGATTCTCGAAGTTTATTCGCACATTCTTTTAAATAGTTTAATTCTGTTTCTTACTTAATGCTGATTACTTGAAGAACTGGATTATTTTTATAGTGATTATTCACATCATGACATGATGTTGGCCTTTAAAAGTATTTTATAACATACTACATATGTACATATTGCATGACAAGTTATTTACAATATGTGACTAGTTACCATAGAACATGTGGTGCTGGTGGTGATTGGTTGATAAGTCTACAAGAATCATTTCAATTCTTTTCAGAAAACAGAACTTCTCGGTCTGATCCATACTAAGTTAAAATGAATCGAATTGTATGAGATTTACATCTTAACAATCTTTCCTAATATTCATTCATATTTCCGTCTTATTATACTACAATACCTCAATTACATTTTCATGGGGAACGATAGAAAAGTGATGTTTTTCAGAAACTCTTCAGTGCATTATTTACAACTTTATTTCCAGTTTACTCAGGAGATGATCTATAATCACAAATTTAGAAAACTTCCATAGCACCGATGGAGATAATTGGTGGTTTATTCATACCATTTGCTCTGCAGTTTGTCTGATCTGGAATACAAAGGGCGCCATAGATTCGATATGTGGACATACCACCCGTATGCACATATTGTATAGCATTAGCTGGGCCCAAGCTCTTAGTATTTATTGTTGTTGAATGAATTTTCTTTGACTTGATTTTATCAAGAGCATCTATATTTGAGCTTAATTTCAATATTATCTTTCGATCGATCAATTGATGATTAATTGGTTATTTTCTAGAGCTTTATTTATTGTTCTATTCCCATTCTTCTGTTGGTTGTTGTTTTTGTTAACTTTTATTGTATTTTGTTTGTGTTCTCTCTCGTCTGATTTACGTTTTTGCATATTGTTTCTTCTTTGTCGTGATAACATTTGATTATGTAAAAAAACAAAAACAAAAAGTAACAAACGTAAAAAGCTTTCCAAAATAAAAAAAAAATAATAAAAATGAAAATGTTAACAAGTTTATAAATAACAAATGTATCTGACTATACTCGTATGTGTTTGTTTGTAATCTTTATTTTTGACTTCTTCGTCCTCTTCTACTCATTATTAATATTTTTACTGTCTTCTCATTTATTTGTTTTTGTTTGTTTATTTAAACTGCAAAAAGAATGAAAGAAACGAAATGAAATGTGAAATTGAAGAAATTGAATTGAAACATGAGTTTCATGATGATGATGATGACGTTTGGGTGGGTGGTTGATATTGGTAATAAAGGCTAAACTGAATGTAGAAAGAGGCGATCAAAGAGCTCAACATGATGAAAGCTTTTTATTTCGTAGGAAATCAGTGGTTCTTAAACTTATTCTGTTTGTCTTAGTCTGTTTTTTTTTTAGGAAACTTCGTCTGGATCAATAATCCTATAGATCAAATCAGTATTGACAAGTCTACAAATATGTATATTTTCTCAACAAACTGACAAATGAAATCATAAAATTTGTTTCGCTTAGGGTTTTTTTTTTTAAGTCTCAGTTTTTGAAATTTTAATGAATCCTTAAAAAAAACCTTTAACATGCTTAGGCCCAATATTGTAGAATTCTATATATACAGGCATGATTTCCTTTCCTTTATGATTCTTTTTTTTTTTTTTTTTTTGATATAGTAATAAATATTTGCTTAATGTAAAAATTGTATCACTGACCCACAATAATGATGATTGGGAACCCCCAGTTAAAGAATCGCTGGTGTAAATCATTCTATGCATAAATGAATGAGTAAATGAGCAACAAAATAAATTTAAAAATACATATAATAATACTTAGTGCATAATAATAATAATAATAATATAATAAGAGAAGAGATCGTGCAAAAAAAGATGAGAAAATAAAGAAGAATTTAGAAGTTTTAAATTAACAGTTGAAAGCAGCAAAGCAACACATGATTTTTGCTTCGTTGGTCAGTTATAGAATACTTGGTTGGGTGGTTCGTTGTGGGGTTCTTTGGCTGGTTGGTTGATCGGGTGCAGAGGGCTTTAACGGTCAGAACAAGTAGCTTAACAACAGTCAGTTAGACAGTCAACAGTTCCATAAATAGACACACAGACAGACATATAGACAGACAGACTGACAGTTATTTACCACACTTGTTATTATTGTTATTGAAGTTCTTCTTACTATTATTATTTAACGTGTTCTTACTGTTATTTCTGTTATTTTTTTTTTTTCATGTTTAAAATGAAGTAATTCTTAGTTCCATGTACTACTTTTTATTGTTTGTGTTTACTGGTATTAAATAAATTGAAACCAGTTACAAAGAAATCGAGGAAAAACAGACACAGAAGTTTTTTTTTTTTTTTTTTTTTTTTTTATTAATTCGCTGTAGATTTTAATAGCTGGACAGAAATTATCATCAGTAAATAAACTTTGAAGCAGAGCCACACATTTTTATTCATCATCATCATCATCGTTATGAGATTTTGTTTAGTATGTTGGTTGTTACTATAATGCTGCCTAGATCAATAGTTGATCGTCAGCTTGGATAACTAGATGCACTTGAACTAGTTGTTTATGGGCGGCTCTAAATTTAGGATTCATGTTAAGTATTATTGGAAATCCAATATTTATTTAATAATAAGAAGTCTGTGAAATCTGGCATCTCTGCATCAGAAACCAGAAGAAGATAAAACTCTTTTGGGAAATAAATTCGCAGACGTTACATCTGAGCAAGCAGAATCCGTTCCTTGTCTGACGATTATCCCAGGCGTGGAGTGCGATGTCAGGATTCTCATTAAAAATATATTCCCTGACATGAAGCTAAATCAATGGCAAGCAGACATATGTACATATGTTCATTGATAGAAGACTTTTTATTCTACCAAAACTCCAATTCATTACCCTGCTTCTTGACATCGTCGGATATGTTTTATGTATTTTTGTTCGATTGAGAACTGAGCACGGCAAAGTATAAAAAGAAAAAACAAACTGTCCACCCTGTCCATTATGCGGGAACAATTTCCTCGGTAAAATACTTTTTGGACGTTTGTACAAAATTAGACAACACTAGATTTTAGATTTATTGGGCACAATCGACCCTACTCAAAACTCCATTTATGGATTCATAAAATGTCGTCCTTTATAAATATTGGAATCAATTTCATTAAACCTTTTTTGAAAGTAAATAATAAATTTTGAAATGCAAGTCTGGGATTAGAATTAGACGAAAAGCCTATTTTTCCCCTTTTTCTTATCAATAAGATAAGATACTCTCTAGTGCTTTGTGTAGGCGAAGTTGAATATTGTTGTAATCGCATCACTTTATTATTAGAATAGCCTCTCAATTAGTTGATTGATTATATTTATATTAATAAAGGGGCTTAGCTTCAGATTTCCTCAGAGATTCTATATTAATTGATTCGCATGAATAACGGTATAGGAGAAAATAGTGTTACTCGGGATAGTAACAATAAACTAGGTGATGCACTATTTGACTAGAAAAAAAAATGGTTGATTGATCTGATCTACTTAATTTTGGTGGGACTACAAACTTTTCAGATTACCCTAATTGTAGATATTGTTGTTGTTGTTGTTGTTGTTGTTGTTGTTGTTATTATTATTATTATTATTATTATTATTATTATTACTTTTTCGCATTTCTCGTGTATTTTTGTTGTTATTCTCGTTTCGATTGTTGAAATATTTTTCGTCATTGTATTTATTTTTAATAATTTTCTGGCTTATGACATTTATTATTATTATTGTATTATTTTTAATACTATTTAAGCTTTAGAGGTCCGAGAGTCTGTCTTCTCTGTTTGTTGTCGACAGTAGTAAGTCTATCTCTCTTTCTCTGTTTATTTATAAAGCTTTTTTTCAAATGTTTTGTTATATATTTTGTTGTTAATTTAAAGCTGATTTTGATTATTTTGTAGAATATAGTCAGTCTTAGACATTCTCTGGTCCTCTGTGGGACCTAGTTCATATAGAATATTACAGACATAATTTGGAAAGATTCTAAAGAATAGTCTCGATCCCATACCTAAGTATTTGAATCCCACATTATGCATCCCATTCTGTAAATATGTTCTGAGCTTATAAGAACTAGACAGTACTACAGTGACGACTCAAAATTCCGGCTAGGAATCTCAGTTTATTTCTCTCCATTATATCATGGTCTCGCATGTAGGTATGTGTCTGTATGTACTATAGATTGATCTGCAGAACAAGCTGGTATCCTTCGAAAGGCAGGGTGGATTCAGTATAAAGATTTTAAGTTCTCGTTCTTAACTTAATTTTGCTCTGCATCATCATCATTATCATCATCATAATCCCAGTATCATTTTATTGCTTTACAAACGACTTTTATTTAGTATTTTATTTTTGTTTTGTTATTATGAATGTTAAAATTAAAAATTATTTAATATAAAACAAAATTTAACATAAATTTCAACAAAAAAAAAGAAACAAAACTTGATGAGAAAGAAAGAAAAAACAAACATAGTGAAAGTGAACTCATATGACCTTTTTCACTCGATTGCGCGAGATCTCCCTCTCTCTCTCTCTGTCCCTCTCTCTCAGCCAACCAGCCTCCCTAATAACATTTGTCTACATCTGTTTCTCTTAATCTCCATTGATCACCCTCCATTCTCCTCTCCTTACCTTACTTTCTTCTGTTTGAAGTTGCCACTTTGGTTACGCTTTAATTTCACATTTGTTGCTTTCTTATTGCGCTTGCCACTTGAATGAATTGCCATTGAAACTTCAACTGAACTCAACTCATTTTATAATTTTTACTGCTCCTTTATGTTCATATACAATTGTACAATATATATTTCATGCTCAATGTTCCACCACATTTGTTGCCTTTACATATGTTTTTTTTATATGAATTTCGATGGACGCATGAATTCATTGACAAAAACAAGAAGTACTGACAAACATTTTGATCACATTATAATCAGCAACAATTCAGATATTAAGCAAGAGCCATTCATTGATAAAACCTAATACATAGAAATCAGCATCATATGATGATGATCGTCATGATTACTATATAATCATGATTAATAATAATTATCACTAACAACATCATTATAAGCAGCAGTAGCAGCAGCAGCAAACCATCATCATCACACCTGCCTTCGTAGAAGTAGTTACATACATATGTTAGTATAAAGTTGAACTCAAGTAATCATGATTACACTTCCAGTATCTGGGATTACATTCATTTGAATATTCTCTTGTAATATTGACTTGCATTCCGATGAATTAAACAGAGGAAATGCTCAAGAAACATATGTATTTGCTTAAGCAATTGAGATTAATAGTAATGTTCTTAGAAAACTACTAACATAAGTTTTATATTTGTAATAAAATTTTGTAGAAACTCTCGGGTTAAGAGGAATTTTCAATTCTTTGTCGGTTCAGATCAATTTGATCCGGTCGATCGAGATTCAACTGTATTTAGAAAGCTTTCTAACTAATCTACTATGACTTTACTCACTTGTTTTGCTTGACTCTCTCTCTCTCTCTCTCTCTCTCTCTCTCGTAATGGTCTTTCTCTCTTGTTGTATGATTTTACGCTGACATTTGACTCTTGCAGTAGCAGCAGCATTCCTTGTGTCAAGTCAGGGAGGTCGGAGGGCCTTACTTACTACTTTTACTTTCTTTTTGTTGTGCACTTTGTGCACATCAATTGAATTTTTCATGTTTTCTTTTCATTTCTTTTCTATTATTTATTAATTTTTATCTTATTTTATTGTACTTCCTGCTTTCTTCTTACAAACACAATAGAGTGTTAAAATTACAATAATAATAAAATAATAAAAATAATAATAAAAAAAAAAAATTATTAAAAAGAAGCCATAAGACGAGAGCAGATAAGAAAGTTGAAATTGCATAAAAGAAAATCGAAAGAAAATCGATTAAAATATGTACATATTGTACATACAATGAAAAAGAGTGAGAGATGAAATTAGTCAATACCAAAATATAAAAAACAAAAAAATAAATAATATTTGAAAAATTAAATAAAAAACATTTTATGTGTGTAATGTTATTCAATCGCATTGAGTTCAGTTCAATAAACTTTATTTTATTTCAATTTTCTTTATGAATTTATTTACTATATTTTATTTCAATTGCTTGTTGCGTGTACGCGTATATTACTCATTTCACCTGGGTATTACCCATAGGGGTATCAATTACCATATTCTTCTATGCTAAGTTAGTTAAGTTCCTGAAATCTTCATAATACAATCTATGAGTATGAGTATCAACAAAGAACACAGTTTGAGTGGCACCTTATTGTACAATTAATCAATATAAGTTTGTCATTTAATGTTGGTTTTGTATGGGAGGTACCCCTCCTGGTAGCCCTAGGATCATGGTGGTTGATGGATATTGAACAGAAACTAATAGTACCCAAATTTCAGTACAATAAGTCAAAAAACAGATTCCGACAAATGTATTGCGTAAGGTAAAAAGAAAGCTTTGTACAGAATTTCAGCTGTCTAGCACAAAAACTGAGGTACTAGTTTATATACATACAGACAGACGGACCGACGGACATGGCTAGATCAATTCGTCTCGTCGCACTGATCAAGAATATATATACTTTATGTGGTCTACGATGTCTCCTTCTTTGCAGTACAAACCTCATGACAAACATATAACAACTATTCACTACGTGAAGAGTATAAAAATGTAAATGTTCGTATATTCCTGACCTCAGAATTCGAAAACTACAATACCGATTGCACTGCAATCATGAAACAACTTTGTTGCCAATTGAACACTTGTTCTTAGATATATATACTTAATATTTTTAACGCAATGTTTATAAAAATAAATTTTATTGCTGTAAAAAGTGCTAAATTTTAAGTCATCTGTTGTTAGTCACATAATGTGTGTGTTTTAAATATAAAAAGTAAAGCATAGTTTTATGACTGGATCAAACATGAAAGGATATAATTTCGTGAACGAGTTGTTTTTTGGGAAGAAACTCTTCTTTCAACATCTTTAGTAGTTCGCTAGTTCGAATACATTTATTAGGACTTCAAAATTTAGACTATTTGTACTTTACTTACTACTAGTCATCTTAGACGTTCAATTTCGACATGAACTTTATATACCAAAACATATATGTACATACAATAAGTATATCTATCTAAAAACATTCATTCATTTTAAGAAGATTGATTTACAAACTTGCATACAAATTGTTAGATTTCTTCTGAAAGATTCAATTTAAAATCAATGGTTTGTTGTTTGAAAAAAGTTCTTCTAGTGGAGTCAGTCAGTCAGTCTGTGGACTACATGAACGCAAAATAACCCCACATGCTTTTATGTTGATGACTGAGACTCTTTACTAAATCAACTTAATTAGCGGCATTTTTCATATAAACATAAACAGAAGAAAACAGACATTTTATGAAAGCCCCAAGCCTTTTGTTGTGTCTTTGTTGAATATGTTGTTTACAATCTGTTTTTAAGGTTTTTATTTTTATATTTTTCTACTGTTGTTTTGTTACCATAACATTAAAGTAATACATTTAATAATAATATGTAATAATAATTTTGTTGTTGTTTTTGTTTTTGTTGTAACTAATTGCATTTTAACAAAAACAGAAGTTAAGTTATAATGAAGTTTCATATACCTTTCACAACAAATATGATATTAACAAACAGGAATATTTTATTAGTTGATGGATACAAAAATTTGTTTAAGTCCAGCAAATCTTGTCCCTTACAAAAAATTATTTACTTATATAGTCCCATAGGAATATATCAGATCTTAATGCATATACATACGTGGGTTGTTCAAAAAATAAGAGGAATTTTTATTTTTCTCGAAAAGTATTTATTTTTCTGATCCCACCTTGTGCCAACGTTTTTTCCATTCTTCGAAACACTTCTGATAAGTGCTTTTTGATATAGCCTTTAGTTCTTCTGGGATTTTATTTCGATGTCATAACCATCTATCAATGTTTCGTCACCAGTTCCCAAATCAGGATCATCGTGTTGACGCAATGTAATAGCTCATGGGCAATGCTCAGCGATGGTTCTTTTACTCAAAATTTAACAATTTTGGAGTAAACTTTGGTGCTTTGAAGTCATCGACATCTTCTCGACCTTCTGTGAAGAGCTTGTACCATTTCTATACAATGGATTTGCTGAAAGCAGTCGCGCTAAATGCCACAGTCAAAATTTCAAGTACTTTGGAGCACTTAATTTCGTTTTTCACCTTCATAATGTAATGCAAATTCTTTGATCCATTTTTTTAAGATTGCAGCAAATCTCCAAAATTCAAAAAAAAAAAAAACATGTGCCACCTTTATATCTGTCAAAAACAAACTAAAGATGCAAAATAACTGATATTGTCTACATATATGAGGGACATGTGTACCAATCGATAACACGTGGACCCAGAAATATAAAAATTCCTCTTACTTTTTGAACACACCATGTACATACTCGTATATACAATATTAATTTATTTTTCGTTCCTTTCATCCCATATTTTATTATATTTTTGGATTTTGATTCGGATTCTGTAAACTCAAGAAATATAGAAATTTTAAATAAATAAAAGCTCGAAAATAATCAGATGTGTGTTTGCACCTAATTTTATCTAAGTACTCAGATGACCAGTGGGTTAGTCTTCTATGTGAGGTGTTACAAACACCACTACAAATTAGTAATACTCTGTTCACTTCAATAATATCGTACAATAATAATACTAACTATTTGTTACAAATTTTCTTAAGCCCGAACTCCTCGCTCTCAATAGTTTGCTTGCTTACTCAACATTCACCTCATTTACCATAAATCCAAAGAAGCTCAAAAGAAAGTTGTTTTATTTTTTGGTATTTTGTTTTTTGTTTAATGTCGGAAGTGAAAAATGCCAATTAAATGTTTTAGTTTAATTATTTTTTGCAAAAAAGAAAGAAAAAAACAAAACAAGAAAATAGACAACAACAATAACAATTATTCATTTTACTTGAGTTTAGTTGAAGTTCATTTGAATGTTGAAACCGGAAAAAAGGGTTTTTGGGCGCATTCAGTCGTTTAGTTTGTTTAATGACAGCAAATAAAATTGATGGATGGATAAAATGAATAACGGAAGTAAGCACCATTTTACAACAACTTACATAAAAGTGACAATAATCAATGCATCAGTACATGACCACCGTTACGACAATTTTGAGAGAAAAAAACTACAGGGAAATAAAGAGATTTAATGCTTAAGAAATCCAAAATTGGGGGAAAAAAAACTTTCTTTCAAATTCTATTCATGAAAAATTTCGCAATTAATCGGTGAAGATTTCAAATCGATACAAAAACTTTTTATCTTATTACAATAATTTCCTAGTAGCAATAATAATAATACTTTTTTTGAAATGGTTCAACTACATTTGATGACTGTTGGCACATCTAAGAAGTATCTCTATGATAGATAACAGATATATATTACAATACAAATTTTGAGTGACTAAACTGATGTTTAAAAAGAAAGTCTGAAAGACTTCTGAATTTGTATATAATATAACATATAAGTAGTTATATAATATATATACTATAAAGAATAAATTAGGTAATGTTTAGAATGATTTTGATACTCTAAAATTGGTTCAAACTATTGGTTTTTTTAGGAAAACTTTTCTTAAACTAAAAACCTAAATGAAGATGTTCTGAAAGACATCTTTTTGTATCAATTAACTGCCATAATATTTGTTTGTAATTCTAATTATAAGTAAGAAAGTATATTGGAAAAGTAATTTCAGAAATTTCAGAATTGAGAACTCTAGCCGTCATTTGGGTAAAACCATAATCTCCTGTGTAGAAATTCTGATGTTTCTAATAAGAAGAAAAGAAAAAAAAATCCTGAAAAAAGGATGTTTTCCACTATGCCGAAAATATAATAACCTACACGCAGCCCCTAAAAAATGTTTTTTTGTATGGGAGCTATACGATCCAGTAATCCTGGAATATTGAAATTTACATGGAATATGAATCAGAAACTTATTGTGTCGAAATTTCAAGGTGATAGCATAAACAAAACAAAAAAAAGTTTTTCTAATAAGAACACGAATATGAGTAGGAGGCTTGTATGGGAGGTTACCCCGCTAGTGGTCCCATTCGGCTGATTCCGAGAAATGTGTTGCGTATGGTAAAAAGAGAGCTATGTGCTCTCTAGCTCAAAAACTGAGAGACAAGTTTGCGTGAAGAGTATAAAAAAACCAGCGTAATACTGTTTTACAATCGTCTAGGGAATTCAATGTAATGTCACCAAGTTAATTCCACATGAAGCGAAATAAATGATAATCATATGGTGCTAAGTCCGGACAATATGATTCCAAGCAGAGTTGCCTCAATTTTTGCCGGGTCATAACGGTGGTGAGTGCCCTAGCATTGACTTGGTGGTGCCTTTTCTGTTGAACAATTGCATCCGTTTTTCCTTTAGCCCATCATTTAGTCTTGGTAGTTGTAGACAATAGAGTTCTGAATTTGTAATGCCCATGTAGTGGGAGCAGCTCAGTTCATTTTGCAATCTCACCAAATGCATAGTAACAACTTTCTTGTGGATAGCGTCGCCTTTGCAATGGTTTGGATAGGCTCACCTTGTTTCGACCATGACTTTTTTTTGTTTCATTATTATTTTCATGTGCTACCCAGTTTTCATTACCAGAAAAGTTTCCAAATCATTCCGTTTCATTTACATTTCGTAAATTATAATTCGATCAATAAGAATTGTTTTCTATAAAATTGTGTGGATGTCAAGATCCTTAGTGTACTTCTGTGTTCTGCCTATTACTTATTTATTACGGTACTCTTATTCTTTATGGAAAAACTCCAGATTCATTGCTGTATGGTATTTCCAGTTCGGATTAATAAGTACTTACAGTGATACTTTTATAGCTTTTTAAATCTAATCAGATTTTCTCAAATTTCTTTTCCCTCTCTGTCTGGACAAATCTTTAGTTTCAGAAAGGAAACTGATCACTCCACATATTGTACTAATGGATCAAAGCAATGGTATAATTTGTATTCTCAGAAAATCTGAATAATCGGATAACTATAATACATAATGTACTAGTTTCTATGTAAATAAAAAATTCATTGCAATCATTTTTAATTTTAGCCTTAAGGAATTTCCTTATGCATTTTTACATTTACATTTTCTGCATTTCTTTTTTTCTTCCATTTATTGTACTTGGAAAATTATAAGTCATGCCTTGACTTGTTATTGTTGTTGGTTGATACTATGCTTTTGTTGCAGTTATTATTGTTGTTGTAGCTATTATTATTATTGCTATGTCTGTCTGTATCTTTTAGCGTGGGACGTTGGGTTGTCATGCGAATATTTTTTCCTACTCAAAATTCCTCCTGCTTTGCTCGTTTCGTTCCTTTATATTTAAATTATTATTGTATTATTGTACTCACTGTAGAGTTTCTTTCCATTGTTGTTAAGGAAAGGTAAAAGAGAAAAAACTGTATTAAAATTGTTAGACATGGTATCCATAGTTATTGTTGTAGCTGTTGTTGTTATTGTGCGATCTTGAGGTGCGCCTCCGCCTACAAACATTAGTTATAATTTTCTTCTTCATATGAAATTTTTCATATTACAAATTTATTATGTATACACTTCACAAACAAGTGTGAAATGTATTATTGTTTTAGTGTGATGCTTGTAATGACTACATCCATTCGATTCGAATGTTTGTATGATTCGTCTATTAGTTGAGGAATTAGTCTCTCATCACAGCAATACATAAGTATTTGATATTGAATTGTGCGCAAGTAGAATTAGTCTGACCATATCCAACATCCCTAAGGCTATTATTATTTGAGAATTGCAGATTTGTTGTTTTCCTTTCGGGAATTGCTATTATTATTCATTGTCCAGATCTATTGATTCAGCTGTCTGGTTTAGTTCCTGAAATGCAAACTAATCAAAAATTTATTGAAATATTTAGATTGCTGTTGACATTTTGCAAATATTCGTCTGTTTGATTCACTCGATTCACTGGTCACTGCAGGAAGGGCAAATGGAAGGGGCATAGTCATCATAGAAACTAAACCAAATTGATTTTATTTTTGTTTTTTTATAAATTTTTATGCCTTAAAGTTAAAATACAGCTGCTTAATGACTTAGTGATTCTGTTTCTTGTCATTGAGTTGTCTTAGTTTTCATTGCTTATTTGGATATTGGATTGATTAATCGATTGAATCATCAGTAGAATCAAAGAACTCCAATTTTGGATAATATCTTCCATGTAATGTACTTCATTAGTAATGAATGAATGAATGAATGAATGATGTAAGGCTAAAAGAACACTTGTCAAGTGACATAGTGTATGTAATATTTGTTGAAACCAAATTTATCGTTGATCGTTAATTTTCTTGTTTACGTGTTTTTTCGATTGTTAAATCAACAAAAAAAAAAAAAAAGTCCCCATAACATACTAAGAAAATACTTATAATACTATTTCATTTGCATTTTCTTCCTTAACTTATTATTTTATGGAAAAAAATTTTAAAGAAAAGAAAGAAAAAATTTAATTCAAATTTCATTTCATATTTTTCATCATCTCATCATTATCATCATTACATGGGTTATGGGTTGTGGGTGGTTGAATGGATTAGATGCTTGATTAGTTGCTTGGTTGGTTGTTAGGGACTACATACTAATTAAAGTTGCTCATCAGAAGGAAACATCGTGTAGACCCCATAAATTACAGACGACTTGATCTAGCCCTGTCCGGCTGTCTGTTTGTCTGTATGTATGCAAACTAGTCTCTCAGTTTTTGAGCTAGAGAGCTAAAATCTCTTGTAAGAAGCTTTCTTTTTACCATATGCCGCACATTTGTCGGAATCAGCCGAATCGGATCACTAGGAAGGGTACCTCCCATACAAGCACCCTACTCAAATACATGTTCTGATAAGAAAAACTTTTTTGTTTTCATCAACCATGTAAATTTACTAGATCATAGGATTACTGAATCGTATAGCTCCCATATAAAAAAACATTTTCTGTGTCATAGAGTGAAGAGTCTTACATCTTCAGCATAGTCGAAGATACCCTTCTTTCTTGATTTCCACATTTACCATACTATAGAATATTTTTTTTGTATGTTTTTCACTATTATTTAAATTGATTTTACTGAGTAAATCCAATGCTTTTTGATCTGATCTTGTTATGTTTTTAACAGATCATGAATGTGGTACTGAGTGTCAGCGAAACAATCGGCAAACTCAACGAGCATGATGATGGGATGGTGATGTTGATGATGATGCCTTAATAATTGTTTTCTTTTGGATGTTGTGTGTGTGTGTGTGTTTGTTTGTTTGTTTGTGTTTTTGTTGATATTATAATTTTTATTATTTTAATTTTATTCTTCGCACGCATGCGCAGTCGAGAGTGAAGGATTTTATTTCTTCTTTATTTCTTTTGTTTTTCCACATTTTATTTATAATTTATTGTTTGCAATTCTGATGTGGATGATGATGATGATGATGATGATGATCAATGATGATGTTGCTGATAATGTTGATTCTATTGTTGTTTGCTCACTCAGCCTAATTTTATAGATTTTCTTTATGTATTTGTTTTTCAAACAAAACAAAAATCAAAAACAAACAAAAATTGCGAATGAATTTTTCATTTCAATTCCAAAACAAAATTAGTTTCAAATTTCATTTTTCGCAGATTTTGCAGTTTTATACACTTAGCTTAGTTTATTTTAGATCAGTTTGAATTGTTGCTTGCTGTTTATTCAATGAATGATTTTTTTTTTTTTTTTTTTTTTTTTTTTTGCTATATTATACTATGTTAACAGTTGTGCGCTTAGATATGTAAGTATGGATGTAGCTGTGCATTTAGATACATTTGTTGTATCCTATTCTCTCTCTTTGTTGAATGTATTTGTATACACATGTACATATAAATTGCTTTATAATGGTCGTTTTTTGTTCTTGTTTTTGTTTTTGTCATGCTTGACTGCTTCGTTACTTGATCAATCCCATTGGATCAGAAGCAGAAGCAGCAGCAGCAGCAGCAGCAGTAGAGTGGAGTAGTATAGGAAGAGTAGGGCATTAAATGCTACCACTCTACTATTGTAGTCTGTAGATCTGTTGATCTGATCTGGTGTTGTTTGGTATGGTTTGATATGCTATGGTATGCTATGCTTTGGTATGGTATGGTATGGTATCGTGCGATGTGGTGTGGTGATGTGTTTGTCTATATTTGTACAGGTGTGGCATATTGTTGTTGGTGTCGCTGTTGCTTTTGCTGTTGTCTCTACACAAGTTCTAGTTACATACTACATAGTATTTGTTGTATTTTGTAGTTTTGTTCATTGCAAGTGAAACGAGTTCACGCATTCACATACATAACATATTTGCCAGTCAATAATTTTCTCTCTTTATATGTACATAAATAATTCCCTCTCCTCGCTCTCTCCTCAATGAGTCCATTCAACATACTCCATGATATGATGAATAGATTAAGAAACGAAAGATGATTGTAGAAAAGATCTGAATGCATGAATTGCTGCTGACTTCTTGTTATATGAGTGAAAGCCACCCAGCATTGCTGGCTTGGCACGCCTTGAAATTGCATCAAGAAATTCTTTTTATTCACCATTTTGAGAAGTGTAAAAAATCAATCGTTCAGTCCTTTTGATACAAATGATATTGAATATGAAAAGTTATTTGACTGCATTCCAGCATTAATCCATTATATTTGTTCATAAATGAAATGTTTAATCTTAAATCCATTGTATGTCACAGAGGGAGATCTAAAATTTTCTATGCATCAAGCAATCATCTTCACTAAAATTTAGCCTTGCACGAGTCACCAGTAATTAGTGCCAAAAGTTGGCTATCACACTGTGCATACTACGACACTGAGTCATGCGAATAAGCACTGTCATATGTAATTGTATATTGTCGTCCGGTCTTCTGTCTTCTGACATGACTCGGCTGACTGTATGCTGTATCTGGTTTTTTTTTCGTATTTGAATTCGATGCTCGCGTTTTTTATTGTTATAGGCATCAGCGAACGTGTGCGTGTGTAATTTTAGTGAGAGGAAATGGGAAACCATGCTTGAGAAAGCAATACTGTGCACAGTAGCATCAGTGCCGTCAGTATCAACAGTGCGCCCAGTCGCAGCACCATGATATATAGCGTCATACCGAGTCATTTGCTCTGCTCTCTCGTTGACTCGTTTGTATGCTCTGGTGCAATTCGTGTGTTGTCATATGACTCGGTGAAACACTTACATAAAAATGCTATGACTCGGCACTGCAGTGCCTTTGCTTACGAATTCAACTAGCTCATTGATACACAACACCACAAGAATCTTTTTAATTGTGCTCTAGAGCAGGTAGTGTGATTTTTGATAGTGCGCGTGTAGCACATGACTTGTTTGAGCGAGAGATGACAACTTTTGGTTTACTGTGGACTCGTGCAGGGCTCTATTATATATCTATCTCTAAGTTTATAACAAAGCTATGCAGAATATCAAGCCATATTTCCTTTAATTTTGTCATCATTTACCAATATAAACCAATAAAGCAATCCATACTAGAACAATCAAGATATAGGAAGGTTGCACAATAGATCTCCATTGTTTTTAAAGGTCCTCACGAAGTCCGTGTGGATTATTTCCTTGGAATCGCAGAAACAAATGAAATGTTTAGACTTCTCACGACGGCTTTTTTTCGGATCTGGCCCACTAGGGTGGTTCCATTCGGCACTTTGACGCTTTGTTTCGGGGGCAATATTGAATACACCACGTCTCGTCACCAATAATAATAATAATGCTGAACTTCATGTTTGGGTCCTTTTTCGACTCTTTAATCAAGTCTTTGCAATGTTGAATTCGAAGCAATTTTTCGTTATCAGTCAATTTGTGTGTAACAAAGCGAGCATAAACCTTCCTGACTCCTAATTTTTCGACAATGAAGTGAATATTCAATTCTATTGCCTTGCATCGCAACGAAGATTTTGGTTAGTTTTTTATAAATTCACGCTCAATTTCAGTATTAATTGGTATAAAAACGATGTTCTTTGTCCTTGATGTGCTCACGATCTTCTTTGAATCATCCATTCTGTCATGAAATTTTGACAGAACGTCAGTAAAAGAAGGACCTTTCCAACTCGATCAAAGCGTTCACTATAAATAGAAAATTTGAAAAAGTCTCGATAACTTTACAAGAGACCTTGTAGATCAATCAAGATGTAGAAAGGTTGGACAATCAATCTCCACTGTTCTTGAGTTTTGTTTGCAATTAAATGCAAGGATTCATGCCATGTTACTATTATACTCTGTTAATATTTCACCATATACTAATTGTATTTTAAGATTACAAAAAATGTCAATTGTGCAGTTCATAAAGCTTACAAAGTTTACATTGTTGTTACAAAGATTGTCTAAAATCATGGAAGCTGAAAGAGCTGAAATACAACTCTGAAACCTACCATAAATCCATTATCTACAATATAAAGTATACAAATTCGTTTTGATTTGATTACGAATTATCAAATTGTACTTACTTATAACATTTAAAATCATTATTCTATATGAAGATTTAAACTGAATACGATCTCGATCATCCCTAATATAATACAATACATAACATACGTATTAGGAATCCATATGATGACCGAGATACTGAAAATAATTCAACATTAATTGCTTTTGGTATTAATTGTATCAAAATCATAAATCCCAGTATACACAGATCCGGATCGATGTTCTAAATTGAGCAGATACTGTTACGTGTTTAGTTGTAATTGTAGGAGCTCCGAAATTCTGTTTTGCCATGGTGCAGCACTGATGATTCCAATGAAACTTTATTTGAACATACTTAATTTATTGTTTTACTTACAATATGGTTTCTGGGTTACCTTAATCTCTATAATATCTGATAAGAATTTCAGTTGTTCTTTAAGTGAACTCTGTTTTTCTGGTCTCATTTACAATTGTGACTTCAATATATTGTAGATACGTCTGTACATGTTTTCCAATCAAACAAACACTCTAGGTAGGAAGGGGAAGAGGAATATGTTCAAAGTCAATAAATAATACAAGAACAGAAGTTATTTCATATTAACTATTTAAAACTGATTTATAGTAGTTAGTACAGTATGTACAGCATGTACAGTATGTACAGCATGTACAGTATGTACATAGTTTGTTATTTGGTATTTACGATAAATAAATCAATTGCTGTTTTGCATTATTATGAGTAGTAAATTGATTGATTAAGTAAATGGTGAATGTTATTTTAGTGTATTGAATTCCACTTTTGCTTTCAAAATTCATATAAACAAAACAACAAAAAAACAACAATTGACAATGATATCACACACAAATATTGTTGGTGAGGTATCAGGAATGTGAAGAATTTTTTTTTTTTTTTTTTTTTTTTTTTTATAAAAGATATGAATGAATGGACACACAGACAGAGTAATACTGTACATACGTAAAATATTATCTTTTTCATTGATATCATACTTAATAATTTTTAGTATGGTATTTTTTGATAAGAAAAAAAAAACAAAACAAAACAAAACACTCCAACAACAAATTGATTAATTCTTTGTGGAATTTGAGAAGTTACTCATTCTATATATTTATTTTATTCTATCTATTCGAAACTATTGCAATCTTATTGTTTCCTTGTTGCTTATTTCACATTCTAAACAAAACAAAAAAAAAAACAAAAAAAAAAAGAAAGAACAACGAATGAAAGAAAGGAGGAAAACCTGCTAAAAAGCAATCGTAATTTTAGTTTAAACTGAAAAGAAATCATAAAAAATATTTTATTCAGTCGATAAATGAAGCTTAAACCAATTTGATTGATTTCATTGTTCTTGTGCGGATAGTTAAGGAAAAATATATGAAAATGAAATGAAACGATAATAAAAAATAATAATAATACCATACCATATGTATGTTAAAAAAATAAATACAATTAATGAGAAGTTCCTGAAACTAAAGTATTAATGTGTGCTGAATTAATGGAAAAAAAAATACAAATCGAAATATTTAAAACAAAACAACGAATTTGATTGGACAACAGATGAAAGACGCTTTTAGTGTTGAGTTTCTCTAAAACAAGGATATAGAAATCAACCAACCAATCAATTAACTAACTAACTAATTAACTAACTATACAATATAATGTAAAACAATATGAATTCTTTTAAAAGAATATAAATGCAATTGAAATCTAAACAAATAGTTTATTTAAAACGCATACCAAAGAAATTGAAAACAAATACAAAACAAAAAAGAAAGGAAAAGAAAAGAAAAGAAAAGAGAAGAAATTAATAAATATAAATCGATAAAGATAAAATCATAATCATGTTTGATGTGCCACCAAAGTGTCCTGCCTTAGC
Source organism: Amiota albilabris (assembly GCA_037040105.1). Classification (NCBI taxonomy): domain Eukaryota; kingdom Metazoa; phylum Arthropoda; class Insecta; order Diptera; family Drosophilidae; genus Amiota; species Amiota albilabris. The sequence goes on along the minus strand of JBANCV010000498.1, from coordinate 3,383 downwards.
AAATAAACTAAGTGGCATCTTCGGTTGGCGTCACACCTATAAAGTGGCTGCCAAACATGAAGGTATCACCCATGCCAGTCTAACAAATCTGAATAGTTTGCATAAATCATATTCGCTGACATTACCAAAGCGACCGCCATCATCTGAATCTATAGCATTGCCGCCATATGCATGTGTTAAGGTAAACAACAACATGTCAACACTTACTAAGTATACTACTACATATAAAATATTAAATAGTATTTGATCCATTCTGAATAAGAAATGTTCTAAAATTACAAACAAACAATAATATTATATGTAAAATGTCTAGACTGTAACATTATAGTATATGTATGCATCAATAAAACCAGAAAGAAGGGTATCTTCGACTATGCCGAAGATGTAATACTCTTCATGCAGCCCCTAGAACATGTTTTCTGTATGGGAGCTATACGATCCAGTAATCCTAGGATCTAGGAAGAAGATAGATAGAACAATAAAGTTTTTCTATTAAGAACATGAATTTGAGTAGGGGCTTGGTATGGGATGGACCTCCTCTTCTAGTGGACCGATTCGGTTGATTCCGACAACGTATGGTAAAAAGAAATCTATGTACAAAATTTCAGCACTCTAGCTGAAAAATTGAGGGACTAGTTCGCATACAGACAGACGGACATAGCTAAAACAACTCGTCTCATCGAGCTGATCCCAAATGTATATACTTTATGTGGTCTACGATGATTCCTTCTTTGCATTACAAACTTATTATACTATTCACTATGTGAAGAGTATAAAAATTGAAATTTAAATCAAACAGTTCACCCAAGCTTATTAGTTCGGGAGTGTGTATTTAAGTAACTTACCTTTAACCATCATACCAGGGATTTACCAACTTCTTTGAAGAAGATTGTTGAATGCAGACACTTTAGATTACCTTGTGTTGTTCCCAGTATATTTGGATTTGGTGGTTCCAACCGTTTCTGTGTATATTAAATTCATCAAGTATCGTTGGCATCTTTAGATCTATATGGAGGGTAGAATTTCGGAAACCATGCAGTCACCGGGAGCCCTCTTGTCTTTTCAAAGACTTATATTTGTAACGAGTAGAGCCAAGTTTGATTTCTTATGTGCACCACCAAGTGAATAGCTTGTACATGATTAGACCCATGTACTTGATCCACCCATGTGGACAAGCGTCGCGCCATAATTTGATTATTGTTCATTCAAATTCAATTCAATTAATAAACGTTATTACATTCTTCTAGCTAAGTATGATCAAATGAACTGTTCTGAAACTTGGCACATGTTCACCTTGTTCTCAATTCTTTGTCATTTGTACGGAACTTGACCCGATTCAATCAAATGAGATTTTTGTGTTGTTATTGTTCTATAAATCGTTTTGGTCAGTAGGTCAATTCGGGATTTAAGTAGATATTCTAAATGAAGTATGTGCCTCATGTTGAGTATTATGATTTTACTCTCTGTGGATCATAAAGTTTATAATCAATAAATCTAAGTAATCCAATACATATAAGGACAATAATCTAGATATTGAAAGTATTTCTATGAAATAGTTGCATCAATTTTCACCTCTATACTTTAAGTTGTCCTCCTGGATGAATGGTTTATTCTGTAAAACAAAAGTTTAATAGTATATCTATGAGACATCTGAGTTTTAGCATCGGATAAGCTAGTACCATGAGTTGAAAAACATTTATATTTTACTAAGTAATAAATGTGTTAGGTATATGAAACATTTTTTTGATTTCGATAAGAAATTCTTGCTGTTTACATATTGTATATACATTTTTATCTTTAACAAGTGCCAAATGCATGAAAATGAAATATAAGAAGTCACACAATTATTAAATGTAATAAAATTGAATCGATATTGAGGTCTCGTATTCATTCATTCATTCATTCATTTATTGTGAATGTCATTTTAGTAGCTCTCGCAATAGTTGTTTATCAAGTAGAGAGTTCGTATTGACTTAGTCTAGTGCGGTGTTAGCATGGGCGTAACTAGCTTTTGGCTTAGGAAGGGGGAATCATGAATGGATTGTAGATGAAGAACTTAACACATTGATTATTTATTTTTTTTTTTAGTCCGTGTGGGATTACATTCTAGTAGTTCAAGGAAAAGGGCAATTGCTTTTCCGACACTACCTCGCTACGCCCATTTATATGGAGGTGTATTCAAAATGTTTACAGTATAATCAAGTCTTAATTTATAACAAAAAAAAAAAAAAAAAGATTTATAAAATAAAAAACTAAACAATGATTCATAAAATCCACTTAAATTTTTATCAACGATCATTAATTAACTAATTAAGATTCATAAAATGTTTGTTTTGCATATCTTTAAAAGATTATATGCAGTTCAACAATAATGAATGATTGAATACAAAACCAGAAAACACATTTTTAGAAGAAGAAGAACAACGCAGATTTATTTGGAAGATAAACTGTCATCCGTTGTTGTCCCTCACCAATTTTCAGATTTTCCGGGAGTGAACGTTTTGGGTGCCTATCCGAGGTTTCTGTGTTGTTATCAAAAGTCATTTAAATTCCTATACTTTTGATTTCTTATCGGCTGGATGCATCAACGTGTAGGTGATTAGAAGAGGATTTCTGTTTGCATAACTATCCCATTAGAATCACCTAACCGAATAGAATCTCCTATCGCATAAACATCTCTTTTAATACCTCGAACTATTTATAACTCGATTTGCAGTTGCGTGTTGATGAAAATCAGCTTCCATCAAATTAACAAAATTAATCATTATACTTACTAAGTATAACTTCCAAATCTATTCCTGAATTAGATAATGAGATTTACATTGATGACAATATTCAGCATTACGTATAAGTTCAGTTCTCCTCAGCTCAAGTCATCACACAACTAGTAAAAATACGATTTCAAGTGCCATAAAATTAAACTAAATGTTTCAATTTACTGTAATTTGAATACTTGAGTATTGAGTTACTGACTTAACAAAAAAATTTATAAGATATCACCAAATTCCCTAGTTTGAAATGAACAATGCTATAACTTGAATAAATTCATAACTAGAAAAGTATTTTGTGCATTTGGTGATTTGAGTGTTGGTAGTTTGATTTTTTTCATGTTGGTCACACTTATAACCTTAGAGTGATCTTGCATTCATGAATAACGTACTTACAGTACAAAGAAGTGTAGTGTAGTGAGGTGAGTAGAGTGAAATCTTTTTATCATTTATCTTATATAAAAATGGATGTTCAGCGTATGTATGGGATCGATAAACACCGACATCGTTTCACCGAACACCACTATTGTTGGCATATATACAAGGTGTATGTTAAAAGTTTCCGAACTTTTCTGGCAGGGCATTTTCTGGTGCCGCCATCTTTGTGTGAGTATA
>JBANCV010000496.1:0-35745 GCA_037040105.1 Amiota albilabris | reverse complement strand
AAAACCCTTTGAAAAGAAAAATCTCTTAAAAAAAAAAAAAAAAAAAAAAAAAAAACGTATCCTCACCAACTGAAATTGTTATATTGACACTTAAAATTGCATTAAATGTAAACAACAATTTGATTGCAATTAAAATTAAAAAAAAAATACTGCCTGCATGTGAAATCGCGAATGGCATCCTTTAAGATTAAAATCAAGTATGATACGAATTATGTAGTGTATGAATAAATAACGCCACTTACAATTATAACGAATTTGCAATTAGCAATGAAAACAAATGATGAAGAAGAAATCATTTTAATAATATCTACAAATGACATTTGCATACAACACATATACTTGAATTGATTAGAAAAAATGCCTTATTCAATACTAAAAATGAATTATTCTATACTAAAAACGCGATAAAATAAAAAATCGCTTGATTTATAAACGAAGAAATTGCTTTTCTGAAAATACTCTTAGTCTACTATCAAAATTGTTAAAATATGAAAAAATATAGTATGCACTTTTTAGGAAGTTGATTTACTCAATAATGCTATCATGTTATAAAAAGTTGTTCGACTTGCAAAAGAAATCGAATCGCTGTGTGAGTTAAATTGCGAGTCACAGTTTTCAAGAATAAAATCACGTATATTGTGAAATACTTATAAATAGAAATTGGGATATATAATATAAAAAACTTTCTACAATTTCGTAATGTAATTTTCACTTTTTAAAGATGATATCATTGAATCATTATATATTCTCTAAAATGCATGGCTTTATTCTATTTTATATTTTAAACACGCATTGAATAAGAAGAACTCACTTGAATTCTATGCAAAGAAAATGCTTATGTTTTAGAATATAAATAGAAATACAATTATATATTATGAAGAAATTTTATAGTTTTGTATTGAAATTATCACATTTTGAAGATGATCAGTTTCATTAAATTATTATATGAATATGATGTGGATCCTCTAAAATGCATAGCGACACAAAATCCCTTTATTCTATTTTATATATTAGAAACGCATTGAATAAGAATAAATCGCTTGGAAGATATACAAAGAAAACGCTTTAACGCTTGCTTTAAATATAAATAGAAACACTAAAAAGAACTTTTTATTGTTTTGTAATGAAATTAGCACATTTTGAAGAATTTATATGAATATGATGTGGTTCCTCTAGAATGCATAGCGACGCAAAATCGCTTTTTCTATTTTATATTTTAGAAACGCATTGAATAAGAAGAAATCACTTGGAATATCTACAAAAGAAATCGCTTTCGTTTAAGTGTAAAAAGGCGTGCGTTTTCATAATTTCATATTTCCAAATTCTAATATAATAAAAAAATATTAATTTAAATAAAATAAATAAACAAAGTAAATAATTCGTTTGTTTTGTTTTTTTGGTGAGTTTTGAGATAAATCCAAAAAAGCATATTTATTCAAAACTGCATTTTAATTAATTTAAAAAAAAAAAAAAATAAAAAATTAAATAAAAGACAAAAAAAAAAAAAACAATAAATTGTAACAAAACATTTTGTTGTATACATATATTACTCTCTTTTTTGTCTGTATTACTGTGTTTGTGTGTATATAAAAAAAAAAAACATATGTATATATATTTAAGCATTAGCAGAGTATTGCTTAAATTAATTAAATTTAATTTTTAATATTAATTACAAAAAAATTTAAAAAAATAAAATTTCAAAACAAGAAAATGATATAAAAACATCTGGTAAAAATATAAGTGTAAAAAATATACATAAATCTGCGTTGAGTTTTTATATATAAATATATATATATTTATGATATTGGTTTTTTTTGTAAAAATAAAAATAAAACAATTTATATTTTGTAAACATATTATTTTTTAAGATTTTCAAATCTACTTAAATTTAAATTTAGTTAACTTAATTCATTGAATTTAATTGATCATTATTATTTTATTATTACTATTACATTACATATTATAATATTCATATCATTAAAATATATACAACAAAAAAAAAAAAAAAAAAAAAAAAAAAACGGAAACAAAATAATATAAGAAAAATATTTTGAACTTACAATTCCAATATGGTTCTTGCTTATGATATTTTATTTATTTATTTTAAAATTATTAAAAATTTAAAAATATGATTTGTAAAAATATTTCAATTTGTAAATAATAAATATATTAAATAAATTTTATTAAGTAAGTGTATTTTTTACTTGTATTCATGGATGGATATCGAAGTGATGAATGAGTTGAATGAATAAGTTGAATATTTTTGGGAAGGTACATCATCATCATCATCATCATAAAATATAAAAGAACTTAACTCTTAAATCATATTTTATTATTAAATATATTCAATCAAAACAATTGATTAATCAACAATCAGCTAAGTAATTCTCTTAAGTTTTTAATTTACAATAAATTTATGATAAAATTTCTTTTGTGTTTGCTTTTCCTTTTCCTTTTTTGTTTTTTTCTTCTTGTTTCCTTTCTTATGAGTGAAGTGAATTTGTAGATCTTTTTCAAAATGACATACATATATGTATATTTAATATATTGCTTATAATTTTTAAATTGTTAGAAAATTAACAATAAATAAAAATCAAAAAAAAAAAAAAAAAACCAAAAAACAAAATTAAACAATCCGGTGGTTTAATTAATTATAAAAATTGAAGTTTTTAAATTTTGTTCCCTTCGTATTTTATATTATTATTTCATTTCTTCTTAAGTATTTCTATTAGTGTAGTATGTAGGTATGTTTGTGTGTGTGTGTTTGTGTGTGTATTTTTTTTTATTAAAATTCATAACTAAAAACACTAAATACACTTAATTATTTTGATCTGTGTTTTGTTGTTAATTTTAATCTAATATTAACCATACTTCATTTCATTTATTTTATTTTAATAATTTTTTTTTTTTTTTTTTTTTTTTCTTTTCTATTTTTACTATTACATTTCAATTTAAATTTAGTTTAAAAAATTTTGTATTTTTAAACCACAAAAATTAAAATTATTCAATGTTTTTCCTTCTCCTCTTCCTCCTTCTACTACATTCTATATATATATATATTCTCTCTCTTTATCTTTCTTCATTCTATTTTCATCATTTCAATTAAATAATAAATTAAATAATTACAATTTTATTTCATGTTTATGATTATCATTATTCTGAACACATTCAATAGTCCTTTTTGTTGTTGTTGTTCTTGCTGTAGTTTACTTTTTGTTGTTTTGTTTTGCATTTCCATTCTTTTACTTTATATATACTATATATATTTTTTTTTTTTCAATAAAGATTTCATTGATTTCAGTCTGAGTGAAACACAACGGAAAAACAGCAAAAACAAAATTTAAAAATATAAATAATTTAAATTTATAAGATAGCGTAGTGTTTTGTGTATGTAATTGTGTGTGTGTGTGTGTGTGTGTGTGTGAGACGCGCATGACATTGGTTTTCATAATAGAGCGAATAAATCATCATTCATAGTTTGCTCCCCACTTTACGAGCCTTTCATCCTTTTTCATGCGTTCTCTTTATATTTCTCTACTTATTGCATTCTTTCTCCTTTTCTTTAATCAAAATATTATTTGTTTACTTGCTCTCTCGCTCTTTTTTATGTAGCATGATTCTACCTACTCACCCAATACACCACCACCATAACCACCAGCAGCAGCATTAACAATAGAAAATTTAAAGGTAATTGGCAAACAACTACTATTAAGATGACTAATACTACTACTACTACTACGACTACGATTACTAATAACATTATTAATCATGGAGATGAAACACATATAACACTAGCAACTGCTGGAATTTGTTGTATAAAATTTATGGTAGAAATACAATGCCTGCACTTAGTCCAAGTTGTAGTAAGAGGCGACGGCAACGCCGCTGAAGACGACACCAATCAGCATTGTCAGAGTCGGTGCAACATTGTTAAAGCTGCTGGTGATGATGATGATGATGGTGATGATAGTGACCACCACCACCTCCACCACTAAATTGTTGACGCAATTGATGATGATAATGCTGGAGCTGCTGTTGTTGATGATGGCGCAGTAGCTGCTGCTGGTGTTGCTGCTGTTGCTGTTGATGTTGATGATGGTGGTGCTGATGTTGATGTTGATGTGGAAGATGTTGATGTGGAAGATGTTGATGTGGATGATGTTGATGTGGATGATGTTGATGTGGATGATGTTGATGTGGATGATGATGCATGTGACGCCGTTTTTGTTCATCCATTTGATTTACATTGAAGCCAACAGTTCCAGATACATTTAGATTGTTGGTATGTGATTTTGTTGTCCCATTTGAACGTAGACAATTCATTGGGAAACGATTGAAATCAACAACAATTGGTGAGGGGACAGCAGCAAGGGCATTTAAGTTTTGTGTGCCATTAGCCAAAGAAGAAGATGAGGGCATATTTGTGGTTGATGTTGTACTATTTCCATTAACATTTAGACTTCCCAAAGACCCAGGAAAATATTGTGGCGTATTTGTTGTTGAAGCTGCTATAGATGCTGTTGATGGCGTGTATAATTGCTGCTGTTGCTGCTGCTGTTGTTGTTGCAATCGTTGCATGAATACCAGTTGTTCCGATGACGGTGCTGATGATTGCTTCGCTTGTTGCTGTTGATGTTGCTGGTGAATTTGATGCAGACCAGCGTAAAGATTTTGTTGATGCAACAACTGATGATTATTTGGGTTGCTCGCTATATTTTGTTGTTGTTGTTGTTGTTGTTGTTGATGATGTTGCTGAGCAAGTAAATGTTGTTGCTGTTGTTGATGATGATAGTATGATGTTTGAACCTGGTAATGCTGCTGTGGTTGATCATATTGATAATGATAACGTAAGTGTTGTTGTTGTTGTTGTTGCTGCTGCTGCTGTTGGTGTTGAGTAGCATATTGTTGCAAATGTTGTTGCTGCTGCTGCTGCTGTTGGTGTTGAGCAGCATATTGTTGCAAATGTTGTTGCTGCTGTTGTTGTTGTTGTTGTTGTTGTTGAAGATGATGGTGGTGGTGGTGTGGCTGCTGTTGGCGTTGGTGATTATTATAATTGGCCATAGCTACAGCAATAGCAGCTGATGCCGCCGCCGATGAACAAGTGGATGATGATGAAGCATTTGTTGCTGAAGTAATAGTTGTTGATGCCGATGTGGTAGACAATGGTGAGGCAACTGTAATCGATGACACCGATGAGGATGGTGCCGCTACTGATGGTGCTTTTGGTCCATTCATTATTCCTGCTACTATCCTATTGTTATTTGTGGGAACACCCATGCTATTGCATAACTTCAAACCAGTTGAAGCCACTAAAGCCGCAGGTTGTGGCCTCGTTGTTGATGATGTTTCATTATGATGCGCCATATTATGATGATGATGAAGATGATGTCCATATACTGCCGCTGTTGCTGCTTTTGTTGTGGACGAGTCTGTTGGTTGTGAAGTCAATTGTGGGTTTAATGCTCCTGAAGCCGTTGTTAATGATGAGCCCAATGATGCTGATGATGGTGACGATGTTGTTGCTGCTGATCCACTTGAGATGGAATTGTGAGCATTCAATGTTGCAGCTGTTGTTATTGTTGTTGTTGCTGCTGCAGCAACAGCTATTGATGTTGTTGACAGTAAAGAAGATGCCGGTGCCGCTGAGTTAACTACTGCCGACGATACCGATGCCTGTGATGCAATTGCTGTCGCTGCCGCCATCATCAAATTGCAAGAGTCAAGTCTTTGTCATTTAGAATTGTTTTGTAGTGCTGAATTAATCTGCGTCCAAAGTTCCTTTTTACAAGATTTTGACCTGTAAGCAAGCAAGAATTATTAATCTCTAATTTATGAATCCTTTACCTTTTAATACTCTACACGCAGTGAACTTTGTAACAGACAGAAAGAGACATAAAGTATATATGTATATATTCTTGTTCAGCTCGACAAGACGAGTTGGTTAAACTATGTCTGTCTGTAAATATACCAACTAGAACGCTCAGTTTTTGATCTGGAGAGTTGAAATTTTGCTTTTTTTTCCATACGCTGCGCATTTATCGCAATCAGCCGAATTGGCCTTCTAGGGGGTATCTCATACAAACTCAAATTCAAATTAATAGTCCAATTAGAAAAAGTTTTTTGATTTTCAAATTATTAAACTGTAATTTGAACACTAAAAATTTCTGACCTACGTTCATCAACCATGTGAATTCAAAATCGTAGCATTACTGGATCACGTAACTCCCATACAAATCCTTATTCAAATTGATGTTCTCAATAGAATTTTGTTTTCTTTTTTTTTGTAACACTGAAACTTGGACACTATAAGTGTTTGACACTTGTATACTGACTTTACCCTAAACATAAGTCACGTTAATATTTTAATATTTGTGTGTAATCAATCTAAGATTCGATGGCAAAAACGTTTTCTAGGGGATGCGTGAAGAGTATTACAGCTTAGGAATAGTCGAAGATAACTTTCTCTCTGGTTTGTTAGGAATAAATTGACTTACCGTTTGATTGATTGCAGCCAATCCTTAAATTGTGCTGAACCTTCGGGTGTAATTTGAAAAGCGGCACGTGCCGCCACAACAATGCTAGCAAACTCCTCATAATCACCTTGCGTCAAATGATACAATTTCTGATGGATGCATTGAATATACCTGGAATAAATGAATGTGGGGAAGAATCAATTAATCAATCATAGATTGAGTTGAGAATCATCATCATTTAAATTACTGACATTTGTTGACATTTCTGGACGAGCGGCGTCAATGCTGAACGCAGATGCTGCATTACCATCTGATGATTGTTCCGACCCAAATAATGAGCAGATTCAATGGCGACATCATGCAAAACAAACGGACTCACAATGGAGTTCACTGCGCATATACTAAACTGATGTAGATATTGGGTGCCCAGTTTCTTGGAGATGCGCAACAACCATTTCACATCCTCACCATATGGTGGATTGCGTGCGTATTTTGCCTGTGGCCGATCGTCATGGACACGTCGTGCCAAGGTTTCCATGGCCAACATGCCAACATTATAAGCAGCCAACAGGTAGCGAAGTTGTGTTTGTCTGGAAGAATACAAATTAATATTATGATGATCGAATTTTGATTTAGATGAGAAATGAATAGAGATGGTAAATCTTACGTGAACTGATGGGGATTTCTTTGTCGTACTGATGCTTGATGTGCTCCTGCTGTTTGTTGTTGTTGCTGCTGGTGCTGATGAGGCTGTGGCTGTTGTGCTGATTGCTGTAGTGATGCCTGCTGCATATATGGATAAATACCCGGTTGTTGGGGCGGTGGTTGTTGTTGATGTCTCATTTGATGTTGAGACGCAGCCGTCACTTGCGCGGATGTAGGTGGCGGTGGACCATAATAACCTGCAGCAGCGGCTGCTGCAGCTGCGGTTGCCGCAGCGACTGCTTGTTGAATATTTTGTGGACCTGGACCGAGAGATAGTGGTGGTACCGATTGACCAGGCGGCGGTTGTGCAAATGCCGGTGGCCCTGGTTGCATTTGTTGATTGATATAGCCTTGTGGGGGCAATTGTTGTGGTTGCATAGCTTGATACGACGGTGTTTGCACTGCGTATGGTGGCGGTGGCTGTAAACTGCCCGGTGGTGCACCTGGTGGTACGCCAGCCTGTACTGTTGGCGGCGCTGGTACGGATTGCTGTGGCGGCGGCGGTGGTTGATGGCCAGGATAGGCTTGATACGCTTGCGGCGGTTGCGGACCAGCAGAAATGTACATTTGCATTTGATGATTGGGCGGATAAGTGGCTATATTATGATGATAAATGCCCTGACAGAAGCTGTATGGCGAATAGGGCGACAAGCTAATGGGCGACAATGTGGGGACACCTTGTTGAAATGCTTGTGGCGGTGCAGTAACAACCACTTGACCAGGTGGTTGTCCTGTTGGTGGCTGTGGTCCGGCATTTACTTGTGGCGGGCATGGCATATTCGGTGGCACTGATGGTCCACCCATAAGACCAGTATTCGCATGTTGCATCTGCTGAACCAATTCATGCTGCTGATTCTCAATAAGCGCACTAAGACCCACGGCGGCATGGTCAAGTTGTTGTTCGTCGTGCTGCTGTTCGTGTTCACTGTTCGGCGTATTCCGCATATACAATTCATACCAGTATCGTGCCACTTGGAATAATACCTCCGGATAGACACCACCACCCTTGGCAGCATTTTCTACTGTGATGCAAGCACGTTCCAACATTAGATCACTTTGTTCTTTACACTGCAAAATCGCACGAGTGATTTCGTTTGGATTAAGAGCGGCGGCATGTGGTAAAACTGAAAGTGCTAACTCTGCTGCAGGATAAATCATATTATTATCCCAACCACGTGAAGCACGATCAGCCATACCAGCTGCTTCCGGTGGTGTCAAGTGTGCTTCCCATGTATCAATCAGAAAACTAATTGCCGGGGCACCGATTTCCATGGCTTGACCAATGATCCATGACACATGCGACGAGTATGTACGCGACAGCCAATTGGGACTGACGCAATTGTGTAAACCAAGAGCGTACAGGCCCAGTTGGAAGGCGCACATGTGAAGCGCACGATGTGGTCCATGATGGTTTTGATTGGTAGTAGCTTGCGTAAACAATGATGTCGATGAGTTGCCGCCGGCCTTGGTTAGTACATTCTTCGCCAATTCGAACATAAAATGAGCGCTTGCCTCTGACGGTTGATTCGGTATGGACGGATAAGCGCGTTTGCCCTTATAACGACTGTCCTTGGTACGTGTACTAGACTGGCCTGAAACCTGATTGGATGGCCCAGTTTGACCAGCATTGGTAGACGGTATGCCTTGTGTGTTGCCGCCATTGTTACATGAACTACCAATGCCGCCACTAACACCGCCATTGCCACCTCCACCTTGGGATGATGATGAAATGTTTAAAGTACACATATTAACTTCCAGTTCGGCGCTTGTTGAGCTATGTGGTCTACTGTTCCCACCAACAGAACCGTAATCGGTGGGGAACATATCGCACATACTGCCACCACCGCCGCCCGTACTTGTGGCTATGCCGCAGCCAAAGTCTTGATCGTCGCGACGAGCAACAACGCTGCTAGGAGTGCGTACTGGCGGATTATTGGAATAATAAGCCGACAACAGAGGAGTCTTTAGCAATGTATGTATATCGCGATCAAGTAGTTTCTCCATTGTTTTTGCAATTTTACGTGGCTCGTCCTTGTAGTAGTAGAGCAACGTCAATGCCAAATCACCTCGTTGCCTTCGTGTGCCTTCGCAGAGCAATGGATGTTCTGCCTCTGATACATTCGCTTTCAAACCGAGTGCAGCAACAGATGCTTCAAAGCCCAAGTTTTCATCGCTATTCTGTTTATAGAGTACACATGGATTCATCAGCCTATTGCCACTAGTACGTTGTTCCTTAGTTGTTTGGTTCACTGAATTAACTGCATTGCAATTGGGCATAACCAAAGCATCAAAAATAAATGTAGCCAAATTGATGGGCAGCAAAGCTTCGCCACGCGTCTTAAATGTTCCATTGCGTAGTAGTTCTGCACGCTCTCGAATTACTTGCAACTCCGCATGCCCAAGTGGAATCTTTTTAAGCAGTGCCAATATATCAGCCTCCTGATTAGCTAATTTCACTTCCAAGGGCTTCGTACTAGCCGGCGGCCTTGGCATTTCCAAGGCAAATAAACATATTCGAAACCCAATATGATAATGCTCCGAGTTCTCCGACAGTACGGTGCAAAGGAATGCACATTTGGTCAGTGTCGATGAAGCCAACACAGTCAGATGATGGGATATTGGATTAATATTCTTATTTTTTCCTTTACGCTTCGGCAGAGGTGGTAGCTCTATCATTAAATTAGGTGGGTTCGCCAGCATTTCCTCAGCCAAACGAACAGCCAATATACATGCCTCCCTTCCATGTCCATGGGCATGCAAGCCTTCAGCCCTTGCCAACAAAATGTCCCAGGCATCTTCAGTGGGTCGCACATTTGAGAATATATGCGGTTTATCTGATGCTGCTGCTGCGGCAGCAGCTAGTGCCAGAGCGGCAGCAGCTGATGTCGAGGGCCCACTAAAGCCTGCATTATTAGCTGAGCGAGTATCAACATTAACGCTAGCCGAACTAGCAATATCAGCAGTGATGACATTCGCCATTGTTGCCGCTGCTGCACTTGATCCACTCGGCGTTGTTGGTATGTCTCCAATTGACGCTGTCGGTGTCATAAATGTGTTTGAAGATGAGCTTGCAACGGGAGTTGATGATGATGACCCACCAGCCATATCAGTACGTGACGTTGGTGTCGAATCAATTGATGTTTGTGGTAATGATGATGTAAGATTGGCATTTGTAACTGCATCATTATTAACGAATTCATCGGATGATGATGAAAACGATTCATCTTTTGACATGCGTCTGGCATCGGCGTCACCGTCACTTGAAAGTTTTGTGTTGCTTATCTCTGGAGGTGTTGGGACATCTCGTATTCCACTAACACCACCCATTAGCATAGATGATGTTGAGGAATTTGAAGAGCCCGAAGACGATGTTGACGATAAAGATGATGAAGATGTTTCTGAGGTCAGTGAGGGGTTCGTACGATACGCCGGTAATTCGGTTGGTGTTGCGACAGCAACGATTTCGACACCACTCCCACTACTGCCTGTATTTGCGGGTTGAGTTGTTGGTAGCACTACAAAATTATCTAAATTCACGACGTGTTGCGTCAATTGTGGCGGTACATCAAAACTACTATCAGGTGTATCTGTTTCAGTTAAAGATTTTTGTTGTGTATTTGATGATGTTGATGCCGATGATTGTGTTGTTGTTGTGGCAGTGACAGTATTTGTTGGCTTTAAAGTACGACCGCCTTCGGGACAAAAACTATTACTACCGAAATCTTCATTTTCGCAGAAACCTTCACTGCTCGCACTGGAACGATTGCCATCGTTTACATCAACATTCATGGCGACTGCTACAGCTGCTGCAGCAGCAGCTGATGTACTCTGCCCACTTGAGTTTAGTATTCCTGATCCACCACTATTACAGTTTATATTGCCGCCGCCATCTATTCGATTTTCATTACTGCTGCTAGTGTTAGCACCTACTGGACTTCCTCCACTGCCAATTAATGTACCAGCGCACTCACTAAGATTACTACTTCCAGCCAGCACAGCTGAAACAGATGCTGTACCACTTACACCGACACCTCCACCAGTATAGTAACAACGCTCTCGGAATGGCCGCTCTACGCGCTGTTTGAACGCACCTTGCAAACCATGATCTGTCGATGCACTGATATAATTATAGTGCTTGTTGTTAGCCATTAAGGCTTGAGTGGCATTCAATTGACAGCTGCTTGCCGCATCCGTATGTTTGAAACATGTAAATGGCGAGTAATAAATTGGATTAGTATCATGGGTATGCGTTATCCCAGCTATGGGATACTCTTCCCAATCCAAATAACAAGCCTCAATCGCTGGCTTAAAACCAACAAACATTTCAGCATCGGATCTATAAAAACACCAAAAATGTACATAAGAGAAACATAAGTAATTTTCATTCTTGTTATATATATTTTATTTTTGAATTTTACCTTGAATTTTGTTGATGTTTATTCGTGTACGAGGACGGCATCATGCGACTTTTAACAACACGATCAAGTATCTTAAGATGCCATGCTGTGAACTGAGCATGCAACATATCGCGTTCATCAGGTGCCAAACCAGGATTCAATGCTGCCAAACGCCATAGTACAACAATTTCATCACAAAGTGAACTGCAAGCATGTTGCAGGGCCGTTGAATTCGTATGCGTGTTCGAATGTTTACCTCCGCTATGACCATGCGAGCCCATCATTAATGATAGTTTCGTTTGGAACCACCAAATTAATATTTGATCACATGCCATGCACTCTTCTGTTATAATCTCAAGTAATCGTACAGCATTACGATCACAACGTCTATACATCTCACGTACTATGGACAATAGATTCCACATACCCTCCGGTTCACGTCCCCTCAATGGACGCAACAATGAACTCCATTCGGCGGCAGCCGGTGGGGCGGAGTTTGTTAAATAATTTACATCACTAAAAATTAATATCAAGAAATATTATATATTATATTAATATAATCGTATAACAATTAAAAACATTCAAATTCATCATGAATCATTGAATGAGTTAGATGAGTGATTGGTGGGTTGGTAAGTTAGAAATGATGATGATGTAAACTTACCTAAAAACTATTGGTGCCGGCAAACAAAATTTTATTAAAATACGCTTAATATTATTATGTAATGTTTTCTCATCGAGATACCAACTAGTTTGATCATTTATCGATGCACCCGCCGTTGGATCTGGTGCACCGCAAACTGTATTTATTGCTGTCGGCTGAGCGCTCAGCAATTCATCCAGCAAACGCTGAGCTGTTGGCAAAATCTGTTGCGGTAATTCGCTTATCAAATATTGAGCGAATTTTTGCAATTGGTCACGCTGCAGACGGGTCAATGATTCCGATACTGGTGCACGTAAACATACTTCAAGCGGCTACAAAATAAGTGAGAAAAACAAACACAATAATCATCATTATTATCACATTCATCATCATCATCATTGAATCAATTCTAATCAACTTACGCAATGTATGCGATGCAAACAAACAGCAACCACATGGGAACACCAATAGGCTGTGGAGTTACATGTACAATTGCAGGATGAGATGCGTCGTCGATCGAAGGTAACAGCAACATTATAATGTGTACGTGGTGTTGAACTAATCACTGTAGCCGATAAATGAAAACCTGAAAATAAAATGAAAATATTGATCACACACGCCAACACTAAACTATGAAACAATGACGACAGCTACGAACATACTCCTCCCCCTGTTGGAAGACTTGTTCTTTCAACCAACGAACCAAATGGTGCGTTGCCCAATGCACCGCGGGAGAATGTTAGCAGCCAAATGTCATATTTGACGTGAACAAGATATGTTCCGAACAACGGGATGAAAGTAATTTAATGATCAAAAATCAAAATCTCAAAATCTTTCTCCAACAACCGAAAGTCGTGTTCATTAATGTTGAGATCAACATTAAAATTACTCCGAAGGCATTGAAAAAAGTAGCTACTCTCGCCAATGGGTTGTTGTCGAAGTGATGAATTTATGTACGCTGTATATTTACCTATTTGAAGTGGATCTTTAACGGAACGCGATTTAAACAATTGATCGCCACGATGGAATTCATCAGATGAGCTATTCGCCAGACATGAATATAAACGTATATCTTCCTCATTGTCTGGGAAACTCCAGAAAGCAATGCGCAGCTGTAACTGTTCCGGCACTGGTGGATAGACATGTTCAACCAATTCAAATGGTATATAGGAAGCAACACATTTTGCTGTAAGTTCTGTGAGTGTTGATACCATTTCTGTAAAGGAAGAGTAAAATATAAATTTAAAGAAACAACAACAATTGGGAACGCAATTTATTTTTTCTATGAATTTTACTCATTTTACCTTTGTTCTGGTTAATATGAGGAGACATTTGGAAGAGGTTTAATTACATTTCACATACATAAAAATATATTTTCGCAACAACATTTAACAGCAAAAATCGATGTCAGTTGGTAATTTGTGTGTTTTTTTTTTTTTTTTTTGTTTCGTTTTTTTCTTTGTTGACAACCAACGTCATTTTGCTTTTGGTTTACATAAGTGCAACAATAATTCCCCCATTTCCCGTTCCCCATCCATTTAGGATACGTTTCACATCCAGGGGTTACATGCAAAAACAACAGCAACAACAACTAATAGCGCGCAAAGCCAATGACCAAAACAACCTTAAAGTGTCATGCAAAGCTTATAAATGTCTATGAATCAATGGAAGATATACAGACAGTACAACCACCAACAAACACAACAACCATCAGAACCCAGACCAGACAACAATCGACATCTTCGACTTTACTTTTGAGTTGTTATATCTTTTACATATAGAGTTAGTAGTATTCTTATTTTGCCGTGCGGTTTGTAACGCATTCAAGGAGGCATCAGAGATCTTTTAAATCAAAATAAATATTCCAATACGGTTGATTCAACTGGAGCTCCCCGATTACTGAAAGTACTTGACTACCAAACTTAAAACTTAAAAATTTTGCGTATAAAGCAAAAAAAAACATTTATTATCATTATTATTATCGCATAGCATAAAACAAAGTCGAAATTCCTGTCCGTTTTGATACTCAGAACTTTTAAGCCAACGCGCTGGACGTATCTAGCCGCTATAGTGCGCTGCGTAATGAATATGAAATATTTGTTGAGTATTTTATAATTTCTGGTGGGAAGTTTCAAAGCCCATTGATAGGTATGAATCAAAGCGGTCCGCAGGTACCTACTAACTTTAGATCATACTTATTTTGCTCTACCTGCATCTGGGTAACAACCACAGCCACCACGAAACAACACTCCCATAAAGAAGCCCTCTCTGCAGGTAGGGTGAAATACGTTCCATGAGTTTCTGATAAACTGTTGTACCAGAATGAGAATCTGGCTACAATTCCTTCCAAAGGAACTACAAATTTGAACTCTAAAGAGTTCTTGGGTTAATGCCACAAATTTTTGACCTGAAAATTCAAGATATAAAGCATCATTTCTACGGTCAAAGGATAATAATCGAAAGATTCAGTCTACCTTCTTCATTCAGAGTTTTTGAGCAAACCAAAAGCTCGTATAAAAACCCTTAACCATACGCACGAAGAGTTGTCTGCAAGGTATATAAGATTCGTTAAAACCGATCCCCCCCTTTTACATAAGTAAAGAAGGACAAGGAGTAAACACAGCCATCTATACCTAAGAAAGAAATTGTTATTCTATAGAAGCTAAAGTGTAAAGAAAAAAAATAATGGTGTATTGAAAATAGATGGTGGAGAGGAAAGATTTTTTGTCTTGAAAAATAGAGAGGTGTTTAGTTAGGTTAAGAGGAATGTACGAGTATGTAACACATTAACATAAATAAAGGCAACAATCTATACTCGTATACACAATTGCTCAGCAAAAGAAACCTTTATTTAGCATTAATTTGTATAAACAACTCTCAGGCACACATGGCATTACATATTTACACTTAAAGTAGACACAATATAGTAGATAAAGTCAAGACCAGACACATTGGCACCACAACCCAGCACACTACACACAAGACACTATAAACAACGCACTACAATCAACACACTACACACTTACCACTACCAAAGAAACCAATGTCATTAATACCATTTATTTTTTTTTTTTTCCACTTTTAGCTTTAATCATCAGACACTGTAACATTGGAAGCTTGACGCTCCCGTCTGTCGATATCATTGACCAAGTCAACTTAATTCACACAATATAAGCAATCATTTTGAAATGATTACAAACCAAAACAAGGCAAAGCATATCAATTGCATAGTGATCGTTCATAATAAAACACAAACAAAGAGTATTTATAACCGAGAAGTCAGGACAATGTTGAAAATATTAAACAAAAGAAAAATGTTGAAAGTTCGTAATCATTGTGAACCTGCTTCTCCTTTTCATCGCTTCATACAACTTAACTATCAACTAGCAATCAGCAGAAATGATCAGAGTCACCACCAATGTTTCAAAGAGTTTAGAAAGGTACTACTTTCTCATAAAAACCAAGTAAAACCGTTGTGGTCAAAACAAAAAATCAAGGCAAAACTTGCCTGGTTTCTTGATGGATCACCACAATGTACAATATTTATTATTTAAGTTGATTATTGTTGGGCGCCTGTGGTTGATATCAAGTGATACTTCGATGTATCAACTTTTTTTTTCAATTTTAATCAATAACAATCCAAGGAAAAAATCAAAAGACCAATTGAAAAATCCCTTGAAAGATATTATGCAGTGCATTTTGTGAGATCAGTGAGAAATGCTACAATATAAGCTCTTGAAAGGATCTCTACAGAAAAGAAATGATCTGTCAGAATTGAATCACTGAACCGCACAACTAATTGGTTCAACATTTCTTCAAAAATAAAATAGCAATATCAACTCGTACCAACTTGCCTATTTTAGTAATTTTTTTTTTTTTTTTTTTTTTTTTTGTAGAATAATTTATTGTATATAAACGCAGGTATAAATATGATAATTATAATTTTTGTAAAATAGAGTCCAAAAAAATCTCTAATTTTTTGGCTCAACTGAACAGAATTAAATTCATCAGTGATCAACTGCGATTATGTACCATCGTATATTCTTATATTTTTTTTTTTTCATTAAAAGTAATTAGCACTATTTTTTGTAAAATGGTTAGCAAAATTTCGAAACTACCCGATAGCAGCGCGAAATCGCTAAAAAAAAAAAGGAATTGGCTGAAGTCAAAACGTAGTTGGTAGTTTTGTTCACAATGAATCAAGCTATTGTAATAATATGAAACGTGGTGTTTAATACGCGACAATACCAGTAGCAAGAGGACTTATCAGCACAACTGCTTCAAATTCCCAACGTTCTGCTGCCAAAATCAAGGGTTAATGCAAGAGTGGAAACAGTAAAACACATTATTTGCAGCGCCAATCATGTAAAGAGCCTAAGAATAAAGAAAAAACCACTTCTTAATGATCTGCGTAAAACTGCACGACTTCGGATTGCTAGAAAGCATATTACGTGAAACAAAGAGTCGTGTTTTCTGATGAAAAAAGTTCATCCTGGATGGTTACAAAAATTTCTTTCATGATCTGGGATACAAAGAGTGTTGTTTAAGTCACATCCACTCCTATGCAGGTGTAGGGGCCAAATAATATTGTGGGATTTGTGAGCTGAAGTTTGTTACATCAAAAATATACCTAGAAGTATATAAAACTGTGCTAGAAAAGTCTTTTCCACAATTCTGGAATATTTTTAGACGGATTCCATGGACTTGCCATACCCATACATATTGCCAGGGTGGTAAAACAGTGGATAAACGAGAAAAATGTTAAATTGCTCGAGTGACAGCCATACTCCCCCCGTTTGAGAGCATTATATCAAAGAGTATATGAGAATATTCTGCGGTACTACTAATTGACGCGATTAAAAATTTTTATAATCAATAATAAGTGTGCTAGTGGTTCATTAAGCATTGATTCGCCTATATAAAAAAAAAAAAACCCATATAGGAGACTAGAGATTTTGGGATGTTTGTTTTTTGTTTAGGAATTGTAATTTTACTTGGGATCTCGAGCATTTGATCAAGTTGCCAATATGTGACGAATGGGAAACCGATTAGATTTCTTTTGCTGCAATGTAGTATTTCATTTTCATGCGTTTCAGTATCATTATTCTGGTGATATTATAAACATATAATGACACCTTTCTGAATCATAACCATTTCAATAACAACAACAGTAAAACCCATTTAAGACGATAACACGATAACAATAGCGAATGGAACACTGATAGCGGTTGCGTATTATAAAAAAATGCAATGGACAACATAAGTTTTTGTTATTTGGTCTTTTGGTTTTTAATTTAATGTAAAAAAAAAAAAAAAAAAAAATAAAATATTTATATATATAAATGATTAAGATGAGGAAAGCGAGGGCAAATGAAATGAAGAAAGAAGAACAATGGAATCACGTGCACCAAAAGGTCATACATGTAATCGTTTGCTATTGTTTTTACTGTTGTTGTTAGTGATGCTGCTGCATTCGTGTCAAGCGCATTAAAAAAATGGTATTTAGTTCATTCTTAAAGCAGCCCATAGTAGACAGTAAATATTATTGCTCAATAGTTGAGGTTCATGCAATAAAATTGATCATCATTTATGTATGAGATTGAAAAATTGTACAATAGTCTATTGTGAAAAAGCAATTACATATCAATCTAAATTACTGGACAATATTAAGCAATATAACGTCATTTGCTGTTCAGAAGTTGAAAGAAGTCGGTCGAAATGGTGAAACCTGATAAGAAAAAGATTCATTGCAAACTACATCATCCACGTGTAGCATTTACTCTTTATTCCTGCTCTGTGGGACTTTAAGAACAGATTCAATTAGATTAAAGAAAGTCGGAGGCTAGTCAACCCGTTTGGGCGGCCTATTATAATAAACTCAATAATTACAGCTCAATCCAACATTTTCTTCGGATAAAAGTCTGCAATTTCTATTGGTTCTAGGTATGTTTGTTGATTGTTTACTAGATATCAATCGGAATCTGGACCAAAATAAACTATTACAATGGCATAGCATATGCTCCACTATTTCCTCTTCTTCATTACATTGGTCATCATGATCCGTATATATTATGTAAATGACCTTATGAATAGCCTTAGACTATACGGACACCCTAGTATAAAACATAAAAAATGTTAAATGTGAAAAGTATTATGTGCAGTGTATGAATGTCTATGGCCTAAGTGGCCACAAATTATTACATTACTATTTAATCTTATCCATAAATAATCACTTATTGCAATATCTCAATATTTTTATGCAATATATGCTCTTTTCCAATAAAAATGTATGTCTGTGGGACGCTTTATGTTTTGCATATATATACAAAAAGAGACTGCAAGTTTTGAAGAGAATGAAAGAAAGGGAAATAATGCAACAAAAACTTTAGGAGAACAAAGACTATCATCATCATCATCATATCAGGAACACTTACATCAAAAAAAAAAAAAAAAAGAAGTAAACAAAGTTACTTTGGCCAGCATAAAACAAGAAGAAGGTCTGCCTACCACGGTGGTTCTGCGAGCTCGAGCTCATCATGTTCAATATATTATACTGTGTAATTGAAACAAAAAAAAAAAAAAAAAGAATGGATGGACGAGTGAATAGATGGTTGGATGATTGGATAGATGGAAAAAAGGAAAAAAGGAATGATGTTTTCCATGAACGCATTGCTCTGTTCCAATGGTCATCAAAAGAGAGCAGCATGCATGCATGATGGTTAAAGACAATTGAATGTGAGTCCATGTAGTTGGAGCGAGTAGTATGCGGGGGTTGAGGAACGTACACAAATAACAAAGTCTTAAAGAGCCCGATTAGGTAGGCAGCAAGCACGATGTTGTTGAGGAGACTACACTATAGCAGCGAATCCTTCCTCGATCGACAGCTGAAAATCGTTAGTAATTTACGATAATTGACATTTTTCAACATGTTTGTACACTGTACTCAGATATGTATGTATGTACATATGTATATACAATATATTGTATGTGTGGTAGACAAAGGGTATATGACCTTTCTGCTAATGCATGTAATATTCAGAAGGTAACAATTGAAAGACCAATGACCTTCAATATCTATACATACATACATACTTGTATAGTATATATATGTTCTTGATCAATTGTATGAAATGATCAGTATAGTATACTGATCTTTTAAAATTCGATAAAATATCAACTTTATAGTACTTTCCATTGGTTATGACGACCAACTGTTACATGACGTATTGCTTCTGATTCTTTAGATCTACTTTGTATGAACTTATACTATACAAGTCGCCTTGCTGGATTGCCACTTTGTCGTTATAGGGGAAGGGTCAGTAAGAGCGATGCCGGGATTTCGGTAGAGTCAATCACAATAGTACATATGGTATGTGGTTGAACTTCTCGTCCTTTGCAATGCTATCCTATAGTATTCCCGGCTATCCTATCGTAATTTTTTGCTAATGTATGCTTTTTTTCTCATCACGGTAAATTTTAAATAATTTAAACATTTGAAAGCACACTGGAGTCGAGTCGGAGGTTATAGCATGCTTGGTGAATGGAACCCTCAGGAAATCCAATGTTGTTTAAGAAAAAAGATATAATAAAGAAGTTTAGATTAGATACTTTTTGTTTAGGATTTCATTTACAATCTAGTGTAAAATCTCTACTCGAACTAGGAACGACACTTTACAAGAATGTCACATTACATGTATTGAGAATTATTGCGTTATTCTGCTACTTAAAAGCGTTCTTCAAGAACTATATAATAATTTTTAGTATTTTTAATCTGGGAATTTCAAATAGATGTTATGCATTACAAACAACTTTGAGTATAATTGATCATATGTATATTTCTAGTGTTGATTTAGATTCTTTCTGACAAAAACTTATACAAACTATCCAATCCAAGGTTATCCAACAGACGCTTCTACCCAACTCTATAACCATAAATTTTTTTTTTTTTTTTGTTCAGTTGTTGTTGATCGCTTATTCTTTAGTTACTTTACATTTATATTGTCTGTAAAGCAGAATCACAGATCACGGCGACGACGATGACGACGACAACGATGATGACGAAGAAGAGCAATGACATTGATTTGTTCTTACGATATGAAAAAAATAAAATACATACATACATAATTCTATGTAAGTATATGTCGGAGCCCAAATAGTGTCAGAGTCTAGCCAAACTATAATGTTAAGCCAAGTTTGTTTTCTCTTGTTAAGAAAAAAAAAAAGAGGAATATAGATATATAGAGATAGAATGAAACTTACCATAATCACCGACAGATCGCCTTGATATGCCGGCCGTACCTGTTGTGCCACTATTACTATTCTGGCCATTATTTGAACTATTTAAGCCAATGTTGTTATTATGTTGCGTTGTTCCTGTTGATCCACTGCTACTGCCGACTTGACCGCCATTAGAATTATTGGAAAATGTATTTGTGGTAACACCATTGCCACTGGAAGGTGTTGGTTTTTTCCAGCCCCGCCAATTATTACATAATGATTCCGGTTCTGAACTCCAACTGCATAACGAATCTTCTTCAAAACGAATCGAATCATCGAAACTATACCGATCGATTTCCTCTTGATTCCAATCAGCTGCATTATTATTATTGTTGTTGTTGTTGCCACCGCCGTTACCACCAGGTTCTCC
The DNA here is from genome assembly GCA_037040105.1 of Amiota albilabris. Lineage (NCBI taxonomy): Eukaryota > Metazoa > Arthropoda > Insecta > Diptera > Drosophilidae > Amiota > Amiota albilabris. The sequence continues at coordinate 14,880 of JBANCV010000496.1, read as the reverse complement.
ACCAGCCCCGGCATTACCAGCAGGCGCAGCATTACCTGTACGTCTTGCATTATTATCAGCATTGCCACCAGCACCGTTGCCGCCGCCACCACCTCCGGCAGCAGCGGCACCTGTACTAGCATCGCCAGTACGATTGTTGTTGTTGTTATTGCTATTATTATTACGGTTCGCCAGCGTGTTAAATATGTATTTACCCACTTGAAGTGGATACTTTATTACAGTGGATACAAGAAATGGATTTTTATATATAGAAAGAAAATATATTGGTTCTTCCTTCCCTCTGTTCCTTGTGCTGGTGATGCTGTTGATGCTGCTAATCTGCTGCTATTCTAATGTTTCACTGATTTTTTATGGTTTTTTATTTTCTTAACTTAATTTTTCGTTTTGTTTTTATTTATTTACACTAATTTTCAAACTAATTTATTTTATTGAATTGATTTAATAGTTGCCGCGAATCTCACAATGATCTTTGTTGCTGTTGTTGCTGGTTAATATTATTCTTGATTATGATTATCCTCCTCCTTCACCTTCCTGGCTGGTGTTTTCCTTTCTTTCTTTCTTTCTTTTATCGTTATATTATTTTATATTCTCTTTTTCTTTGTAAGCCTGATGGTTGATGCACGTTAAAATAATTTTTGTTTTTTTGGTGAGTGTGTGTGTCTGCTGGTATATCTGTGTGAGTGTGAATGAATGTTTATGTGTGAGTGAGTGTATTATGTACCCCCCACAGCCAAGCAGCGACAACGGACAACGACGTACAATTTTGATTGTTGATGTCGATTTCGATGAAGGTGGCAGCGTCAGTTAGACAGTGTTAGCTAGCGATATATTGCAGGCAGCCGCAGTTGTTGTAGTCGTTGCCGTCATTAAGAATGCGAACACCATGTAAATATGCAACGGATTCCGATTTTGTTGTTCCGTCTCCGATTCCTCCAATTTCTTCTACATCCAACACTTTTGTGTTTTTGTTACAAATTTTTCTACTTCTTGTAGTTCCTTAGTCTTCTCCTCTTTTTAATTCTTCTGCAACTGCTGTGTGTTCTGTTGTTGTTATAAACGGTCGGTTTGGTCTTTGGTTCGTTTTCCAGTTTCCTTCTTGTTCCTTTTTAAGTTGCTGTTGTTGTGTTCTTTAATCGCTTAAATCTACACCAGCAAAGATAATAAGTTTACATTCATCATTACAATCAACATGAACTTCATTAAAATCAACAATATCATAATCATTATCATCAACAACAGTTGTAATTTTAACTGTTATTTTTTGTTGACTAACGATATCTTTGTTGTATGGTTGGTTGTTGATTGTTGGGTGTTTGTAGTGCTGGTCCTAAAGCTGATGGAAAACTCTCTACTCCACTTTAACTCTTACTCCTTCCTCTCTTGCTTGATTTGCTCTTTGTTGTTGACTTGTGTTTTGTTCTGTTGTGTGGTGTTGCGTTGTTTTGTGTTTGTAATATTGCAGGGGCAGCACCAGCTGCTGTTGGCTCTCTTCCTTGGTTTATTCTGTATTTATGTGTACGGGGCGCGCTGTACTCCTGCTGCTTTGCTCTTCAATCGCTTATGCGCTCGCTGCTACTTGTTCTTCTTCTTTTTTTTTTTTTTTTACTTTACTTTACTTTACTTTCCTTGCTTACTCGTCGCCGTAGCTCTCCTACTTCTTTTGCTTTTGCTTTCTTACTTGCTGATGGCTTTCTTTGCTCACTTCTTTTAATTATTTTTCATCGCTAGTGCTCTTGTCCTTTGCTGCTTTTGCATTCTTGTTACCTTCGTGTCTTTCTGCTGCTGCTGCTGTTCTTGTAGTTGTTTTATTTTGTTGTTGTTTCTGTTGTCTCTTTTTTTGTATTTCATCTTTTTAGATTTTATATTTTATTTTTGTTGCTACTCTTATAAATCTCTTTTATTCATATATGTATATGTATATAATAACGATATATATATATGTATAAATTTTTTTTTTTGTTTTCCTTTCGTTTTTGTGTATTTTCGTTTTTATCACTCGCGTGCGCCAACACAAAACACGACAGAAAATAGAGTAATATTTGGTTTACCGAATTTTGGATTTTTTACTTGGTTTTTTTTTTTTTTTTTTTGTTTTTATTTCTTTGTGGATAAGAGTTAATAATATTCTCACAAAAAAAAAGAAAAGCTATGGTTGTCTGTTTGTTGGCAGCTGTGGCGGTACTCAAAGACACTTTTCACCCTTCATGCCATTTCAATATTCAATCCCACCAACAACAAACAATTCACTCGATTTAATTTCTAATTAAGTAAAATAGACACACACAAAAAAAAAAAAAAAAATTACACAGTAAGAAGTTATAGAGAGCTCTCCCGCTTCCGCTCCCTCTCACACACTCTTTCTCCCTCACACTCTCTGAGTTTACCAACTTTGTTACGATTGGTGTTGTTGTTGTTCGTACTGCTGCTGCTACTGCTGCTTTTGTTGACTGACTAAATTTTCTTTCGTTTTTCACCAACAAACAAATATTAAAACGCGCACAAAACTTTTGAGGAAAAAAATTTGTTCCTTATTTGCTTGGATCACCAAAAAAAACCTGACCAGCAAGAGAACTTTTCGTCCTTTTTATGTGGTATTAAAAAATTATTTGTTATCCACATCCACTTTTTTTGCCTTTTCTTTCTTCTTGCTAGCCAGCTAGTGATGACCCTGTACAAGTAAATACGAATAGAAATACTCGATAACTTCTAATAAACCCAAACATTCGCAGTGAGTGTCAAGCATTGATTCCGTTTTGTGGTGACTGACAAATGGTTTTAGTGCGTTGTGACTGTCAGCGACAATAAGAAGCAGAGCTTGCATATCATATTAGCATATCTCAAATGCTTTTCAAAATTTGTGCTTAGCACTGAACATGTCAACTGTTGCCGGCACTTTTAATAAAGTTTCTTATTATTGTTTGGAGAATTTACAAAATCTTATTAACTAAAAATCAATATGGTAATTTCTTTGCTTAAAACGGAATTTTATTTCTTATGATCCTGATCAAAAGTTATTGTAACGTTGCAGGTTCTTGTCGCTGCATCCGTTTGCACAAAAAATGGCAAAGGTAAAAATTGATGGAATTAAATTGGTTATTATTATATATTAATGCAATTTGTGTGTATTTGAATGACAGTCATTTTGTCACGTCAATTTGTTGATATGACCAAAGCAAGAATTGAAGGTTTGCTGGCAGCCTTTCCGAAATTGATGACTCCCGGCAAGCAACACACATATGTCGAATCCGAATCGGTTCGTTATGTCTATCAACCAGTAGAAGAGCTGTATATGCTATTGATAACCACCAAAGCGAGTAACATTCTAGAAGATCTTGAAACTTTACGTTTGTTTGCCAAAGTGGTAAGTGAATCTAGTCAGTCAGCCACAGATATAAGTACATACATATGTGCGCATGTATGTATTTGTATTGATAATTTATCTTATTAGATCCCTGAATACTGTGATTCTCGGAATGCAAAAGATGTTGTGGAAAATGCTTTTGATTTGATTTTTGCATTCGATGAAATTGTTGCTCTGGGCTACAGGGAAAGTGTTAATTTGGCGCAAATAAAAACATTTGTCGAAATGGATTCGCATGAGGAGAAAGTCTATCAGGCATTGCGTGAATCGCAGGAACGTGAGGCACGTCAAAAGATGCGTGAAAAAGTTAAGGAATTACAACGTATGCGCATGGAATGCGATAAACACGGCAATCAGAGTGGTTTCGGCATTAGTAGTATGGCACGCAGCGGTAACTATCATTTCGAGGGTTTTGGTGGGAATACTAGTAGTAGCATAAGTACCATCCTTGAACTTGATACTACAGCACTGGCTACTACAACGGCTCAGTAAGTAAATTTAAATAAAACTTTATCATCAATCATATTAATCAATGTTTCTCTTCGAAAGGAAACCAACATCTCGCAATGCTTTGAAACTTGGCGGCAAATCTAAGGATGCCGACAGCTTTGTTGATCAATTAAAGAATGAAGGGGACAAAATTTCTACTTTACCTGTGGGTGGCGGAACAGCTGCGATTGCAAGTGCTGCGGCTAAGGCAAAAATTGCTGCTGATGTTCATATGGAGAGGTATGTCAAATCGATCAATTAGTCAAATTCATATTAGCAGCAATTGCACTTTCCTGCACATTTTGCCTATTTCAATTTCTTTCCTCAGTGACACTCAATGTCATAGGTGTCCCAGCTTTGTGGTCATAATAACGCACTTCGTACAACGACTAATTACTTTCAAATGGCTAGTATTGTGCAACTCTGTCAGGATGGAAAAGTATTTTTGGTTCGCCAGCATAATTTATATGCTGGCCTCACATATATGTACATAAGTGCAGACCCCAATTACAATTCTCTTATGGGCGCTGGTTACACTTCCCTATTTATACTATTGTATATTATTCCTTCATTTATTGTATGATATTTGAATTGTGATATATGTATGAATGTCACCTTCAGTGCTCTTCTCTGTTCAACGTTTTCAAGAACTAGGTTGAGTACACTTGGATCTTATTACTTATCCAAATTTGATAACTTACTAATTATTCATAATGTATGAGTTTTGTGATTGCTAAGCAAAATTATGAAAAAACATAGCTTAATGATAAAGAAATTTTAGAACTAAACTACAACTAAAACTACGTAGGATTGGAAGAGTAAGTGGGTTATTATAAGGGGAAAAGGATTTTTGGTATCTTTAGAATGTTTTCCACCAGAAAACTTTGGTGATTCTTGTTGTTTTATTTTTATCTTTATTATTATTATTGTGGCTCTAATTAGGTGTTTTCTTATGACGTTGATTATATGTGGTTCTACTCCACATATTTTAGCCTCATTATATAGTTTTTTGTTGGAATAATAGTGAGTAAAGTTACTATTAGGAGTTCTATAAATCATATGCTCCTTTTCGTTTTTCTAAAGCGTTCCATGTAGGAGAGGGGGAGATATTTTCACATTTGCTTTCGTTTATTTTCAGATGCCAGTTTTCAACATATTTAGCTAATGTATTGATTTTTTCTTGAAGTTAGGTGTTTATGAAGCTAATTATTGCATCTGAATGGTAATCAATTAAATTATCTTTTGTATCAATAAGATCTAAAAGATGAAGATTAAAGATTGTTGGAGCATTGACAGTACCTTACTAAAGTCCGTTTATTATACTGAAAGTTTGATCACTGAATGCATACTAATGTTACTTTAAATTTTATTTAAGACAACATATTGTAGATTAAGATAGTGCTATGCAAGGGGAACTTGTAACTCATTAGCTTGGCAATTAAACTTCAAATCCAGACTTTGTCAAATGATTTCTCTATGTTTATGAAACGAGCTCCCGTGAAAATTTTGCTTTGGTTTCCGTGGCAGTTTGTCTGCGGCATTACAATGAAGTAAGCTGCTTTGACTTTCAGCACTGGGTACCACTTTCATTTACCTATTACTTATCTACTTACCTATTCTATTTGATTAACTTACAGATATAAATTTGATCTGTCAAATAAGTCACTTGTTACTTTCTTTGTTATATATTTGCCTTTGTCCACAGTTCTTGAGCTAGAGAGCTGGTGCACGAAGCTTTCTTCTTACCATACGCAGCACGTTTGTCGAAATCAACCGATTCGAACCACTAGACTATATTTTAAGACTCTCGGACTATTAGGAGGGGTACCTCCCATGCAAAGCTCCTATTTAAATTCATATACTTTTTTGATTTTTGTGCTATCGTGAAGTTTGGACACAATAAGTTTCTGATCCATATTCATAAACCATGTAAATTTCAAGATCGTAGGATTACTGGATCGTATAGCTCCCATACATAAAAAAATTCTAGGGTTTGCGTGAAGAGTATTACATCTTCGGCTTAGTCGAAGATACCCTTCTTTCTGGTTATTTTCAACTCAATTGAGTTCAATGTTTCTTTATTCCCTTTAAAATTTACAATTTCACTTAAGCTGGTTAACATTACTATTTAGAGAGTATAAAAAATTTAAGAAAAAAAAATAGTGTATAGTAGTTTAATTTTGCTTATTATAATAAATAGTAAATTAAGGAAAACTTTAAATCATTTTAAATAACTGTAGGACTAGGAATTAGGTCAGTACTTAATAATACTGCTGCATTATTACTGCAAGACAGTTAGTATATAAAGTACTGAACAAAACACAATCATATTCTTTTGATAAAATTTGGTCTTGCGTATAATATTTGATCTGGGATCATTTGAACATTCGTTTCGAAAAAAATATTCATAAGATTGGCCTGGTTCTCTGGATGTAGGATACAGTGGCATCACATTGAACATAGATTTCATAACCACCTACCCCTCAATTAATTAGACAATCTAACTATATGTCACTTACCTAATTGTGTTTGATAAATACTTTTATTTTGAATTGTCATAGGAATTATAGAAGAGTCCAATTGTCGATCAAAAATCAAAACATTATGGTATATTTTTAACGAATGCTACGAGTATCAAAATTTCAATAAAAAATTCACTTCATTTAGCTAATTTCACCATGAACAACGAACCATTTACGCAGAGGTCACCGTCATATACCTGGGGCGTAACCTGAATATTTGGTTAAAGTGGAAGGCTCACATCAAACGTATGCGTCAACAGCTGATTTTAAAAATGAGAAAAATGTCCTGACTTCTTAAGCACAATTAAAAAGAGTGTCTGCACAACAAACTTCTTCTATACACGCATAAGCCCATATGGAATACACGTATGGGGCTCTGTTTCAAACTCTCACATTCAGATACTTTAGAGATTCCAAATCTATGCTTCTCTATGGATCCACCATGGTATGTTCCATGTGGATTAAAGACGAAATTGACAGATTTCCTAAACCATTTATCTCGTCTTGAAGCACACCCTAACAATTTCGCCACAGACCTACTGGCCACTGCTAACAACATCTGCCTACTCAAGAGGAGTCTCCCCCTGGGCCTCATCTTTCCTAAATCTCCGAACATTCACTGTGATTTTCTTTTGTTTTACTTGTTTCCGTTTACTTATAGTTAGGTTCTGTCCCAACTAATCGTAAAGACATATACATATGTGCAAATTAAAAAAAAAAAAAATTGCTATATATTCTAAAATAATAACTGGAGGAAATGTTAACCGAGATAATCAAAATTATTAAGACATCGTTTAGGGTATCCAACTCATCAACTTTATCCAGAGCCCTAATATAACCAATACCCTGCCTTAATTGTCACAGACGCTGGAAAAACAAAAACAATTTTACATAAGTTCTAAACAAAAGAATATAAGGAAATGAAGTTTTAAATTAACCGAATTCCGCATCTGATTAAATTGGATGTCTTGGTTTTCTTTATTATACTTATAATATTGTATAACATGACTCGGCTGATGTTTGCTGTTGTGTTAGCGCCACGCAACGTCCTACTTGGGACAAAGGATCAGGTTGTGACATCACTTGCGAAAGGAAAGCTGACAAAATCAGAAACAAAGTCAACTCGCCATGAAATTAGCATCGAATCGATCGGACGCTACACTCCTACTTGAGAACTAACTTCTTATGAAATTTATTAACGATACCATCGGCCACAACTTTACTTGACAGACATGTTGGATGTTGTAGGACGTTGCTCTCATAGTAAGCACTTTTACTGTCTACCTCTAAGTACTAAGAATAGGGCGTTGCTCTTATATCAAACGCACTTAACTCGTACCCTACTGACTCGTTATTTCATAAAAAAAAAACAAATGTACATATGTATTTGTAGCTCTGAAATGAATTGTTTTTGTTTTTTTTTTGTAATATCCTTCTTAATTTGCAATCTATATGTCAAAAAACGACATTAGGCGAATTTTATAAAAAAAATTAATTTATCGGATAAGGGTATCCTAAGGAGTCATCGGAGCAATTGATTATCATGGCACCATCCGTAAGATGTGTATGTTCACCTCTCCAACAGTTAGAATCTTTGTCTCTGTCTAACATAGCTTTGCCATATTAACTGAGATGTTTGACAAAGACAACTTGATTGATTTTAAAATATGTCTCTGAAAATGTCATCAAAATCGGTCCTGTCGGAACTTACCCGAGTCTATAAGGAATATACAAACATAGATCCACTTTATACATGTAAATAAAATAAATAATAGATATGACTACTTTACTTGACGCACTTTTAAGTTGCTCTCCTCTTGCTTGGGTTCCCCTTGCAAATTTTTATTGCGTATCTTGTATAATGGAGAAATTTGTCAATTAAGAAAAATAATAAGGATGGCATCAGCGACCTAGGTAGTGATGCAGACGATTGTCACTTGGAGAGTGTAGTGTAATGATAAGAAGAAATATACCATATGCACAGCTCTAATAATTTGAAGATAAGATTAAAGAAGCGCAGGAAACAATGACTTCATCCTTGCGGTCTCAATTTGGCGGCTTATTGTAACAAATGATTCAATAATACTAAAATCTATATGTTTTTATTTTAGTGTACATCTTAAATTAGAAGATAAATTGGTTGTACGTTTGGGTCGTGACGGTGGCCTACAAAAATTTGAATTGTCTGGTCTTTTGACCTTACGAATTTCCGATGAAAATATGGGTCGCATCAAAGTGAAATTGGTCAATAATGATATATATGGTATACAATTGCAAACACATCCAAATGTCGATAAGGAATTGTTTAAATCTCGTTCAATTATTGGCTTAAAGAATCCTGAAAAGCCATTCCCATTGAACACTGATGTGGGTGTGCTCAAATGGCGTTTTATCACCCAGGATGAATCAGCTATACCATTGACAAGTAATCTTATGATGCAATTATCAATTACGATTTTAAACTATGTACATAATATTGTGTTTCAAATTGTAGTTAATTGTTGGCCATCGGATAATGGTGAAGGCGGTTGCGATGTCAATATCGAATATGAACTTGAGGCACTACATTTGGAATTACAAGAAGTTGTCATTATCATACCATTGCCGTAAGTTTAATCATAATAAATTCTATAACACATATTTTATTAATCGAATTTCATTCTAATTTCAGTATGAATGTTCAACCATCTGTTGCTGAATATGATGGTACATATAACTATAATTCACGCAAGCATCTACTTGAATGGAATATACCAATTATTGATGTAAGCAATAAATCTGGTTCAATGGAATTCAGTTGTAATGCATCAATACCCGGTGACTTTTTCCCATTGCAACTGTCATTTGTCTCTAAGACTCCATTTGCTGCCATTAGTGCGAAAAATGTTGTACAAGTTGATAGCGAGGCTTCCGTTAAATATTCAACTGAAACTATATTATTTGTTGATAAATATGAAATCATATAGAATGCTGATGTATCTACGTAGATATGTAATGAACGCTAGACTGTCATAGTTGTAGGCATGATGCATCCATAATTTAAATTGGGACACAAATATTGCTCCATAGAAATATAATTTCATAATGATAATGAAACTGTTGTATAACTATTATAATTATTACTTACTTATTATGTGAGTTCAGCTGAAATTGTGCGAAAGCAAAGTGTAATTTTATTTCATCTGTAAAACCATGCCTTCAAAAAGAGAAGTGTCCATCAAAAATTCAAATTATTTGTGGCATAGAATTAATGAAAATCATTTGTGTTACACATTTACACCTTTGAAACGTGACCTGATGAAAAGCATAAAATAGAATCCTTTAATGTCGGCATTTTTGTACCATACCAAATGGATGTATCAATTCCGTTTGTCATGCTTACCAAGAACACCTTAGAAAATTTACAAAACTATGATGTGTTTACAATCACGCCCTTTCAACTTAAATGTCAATTGTTATTCCCTCTCATCATCAACAGTAGTCTGAAGCTAAGCTACTTCGCATCTTTAAGTTGCAGGGCACCGTGATAATTTTTATTTCGAAGCTCTGTAAGCCTGAATCGTTCCATCAGCTGCTGGGTTTGCTCTCGAAAATATGTACTTGGTGAAAATATTTCTCTGCAGATTATTGGCAGTTCTGTTCGAATGAAATATCTTTTCTGAAAATTAGTTCTGCTTTCTAAGAAGCATGGCCACCCAATTGTAGGCAATAAATCTCCTGCTTTGAAGACAAAAAGGACTGTCTGGCACACAGATCTTCTCTTTCAATTAAAAAGCCTTCTCACAATGGCATATTAACTTTGACTTGGATCTTACTTCCTTGACCAAAAATTCTATGTAAAATGTTAAGGCGAAATTAAACAATAATCACAGCATAGTTGCTTCTTATGTTGATAATACTATAATCTGTACTTGCCCTCTCAGAATTGAAAATTGAAGCTTCCACCCTCCTGCAGAATCAAGTCAATCAGTTGGAATGCTGGTTGGTTTCAAATATAGAACATTATCAAAGTAGATAACATTTAGCTTGAGATGTGGTGATGATCCACTACCATTCAAACTTCCTCAACACATTTTTGATAACTATCTTGGTTTAAAACAGAAGACGCACGAAAGGAAAGAGCACATCAACATCAAAATGAATCACCAACAAATTAAAATTAGAAGCAGAACACTTTCGCTTAACTGAAAAAGTGAAAGAAATGAGTGTGGTTGATATCTGATTCAGAGAAGTCGCTGATAATGTTGGTTAAGATAATTAGGTACGCTGAGGTCTCATGAGCTTATTAGTCGCTTGAATCAATAGATTTTCTTGAACCACAAAAATATCGAAAGTTTACTACAGGGTGGGAGAAACCTTGGGGAAGCAATGCCTACGTCCATTTGTGCTTAGATTCTTCAGTTTTTGAACATTCATTTATAAGTTCTTCTTTTCAAGATTTAATTCAATCGAATATTTATCGAAAGAATCAAATTTCGATAAGCAACCTTAGTATTTTGTATTTGTCAAATAAATTTCTTCAGTCGAGAGGCTTCAACTCTGTATAAAATTCTATTGTATTTCATACTTGTTCTAAATCTTTTTTCTGTTGAGTTTTTGAAGAATTTTTTGGCTAATTACTTATATAACAACTACTGACAATGCCGAAAAAGGCCAAGTGTCTTAGAATGGGCCCGCTGACAAACAATCAGTTTTTTAATTACATGCGGGAATTTCGTAAGCACAACTGACTATGATAGAAGCATCCAAAGAGGGCGCCAAGTGCTGACGGAAGTTGAGCACCAAGCGGAAGGAGCAATATAAAAAACATGTAAGTTGGACCTATAGCGTAAGACATGGTAACTTTAAGTAAACTAAAATTCTTTAATGTACTTGTACAAAAAGATGCAAAACCTTAAGCGGTTCAGGCCCCTACGTCCACGTCCTGGCACAAAGAAAGGACAAAATGGCCGAAAAACAAAAAAACGACCGTCTGTCAAGGTGACCCCACAGAGACTAATAGCTAAACCTTGTCGAAATAAACGTAAATCTAAATCCTCGCGTCGGAGCAAAACTGCTAGTCATTCTAGTTCTCTGCCCAAGCACAAGGCTCCAAAACGAAAATCCTCATGTGCAACTAAATCCGTTAAGACCATTCCCAAGTCAGCAACTCATAAAAAATCAAAGAAAGATAAAAACAAAATCGAAATTGGATAGCGAAAGCTGCATTGAGTCATGCAGTGCTGATGGAGATCAGGAATGTACTGATGGAGATCAGGAATCTATCTATGGAGATCAGGAGTGTACTGATAAGTCATATGAATCTTCTATAGAAGAGCAATTTTCAAACAGTGACTCACTATCGATAGTTGAAACAACAGAAAGCGAAGCGATGGTCAATGGATCAAATGATGATGATGAGAAGCCGTGTAATGGGGAAAATGTATCGTCAGACAATGAACAAAATAGTAAAAATAGTAAGTTACACTCAGTAAATTTAAGAAAGCCTTACACTCAGTTTCTTTCCCCTTAAAGGTTCATCGTCAATGTTGTTTTAGTTCGTTTTGCTTAAAATCTCGTTATCTCTATCGTTATCGTTTGTTATATTATTGGTAAGAATATATTATACTTCATAAGTAATGGGTTGGATATCACTAGCTAAATAAACTACTTTATACTATTGTTCTTCCTCTAAAGGCTCAAAATATTCATCCCATTAGCAGCCAATAGTCGTTGCTTGTATAATTGGTAAGATTATGCTGTAGACGAAGTGAGTTCTTGATATTCTATACTTTTGTCCATCTTCGAAAGGCTTATTTATCTAGAATTGTGAATAAAGTTCAAACTGTTTAAAATTCTAAGTCTATTATAATTGGTAAGTATCAATTATACTTTTCGATACATTAAATTACTCTATATTATAGTTTTTCTTCCAAAGGCTTGTGTATCTATTAGTATAATTGGCAATTTCTTGGAAGTAGGGGGTTTTTTTTATTTTGGTAAGTTGTTAATATTATTTGAGAAAGTCTAAATTACTAATAATAAGTTGAATTTTGTATTTAGGCAACTGACTTTACTTTTCCGGATGAAAAATTTTAAAAAATAACAATACATTTGGAAATCGCTATTGGCAATATTTTGAGTGGACAAGATCGGCTTCTAATCTTCCCAAAAAATTACTTACTGTAGAGTTTCGGCAATGTGAAGTTTGGATCTTTCAGTTTTATTGATATTAGATTTTGGCATGGCACATCTTTATAAATGTGGCCGTTTCTGATAATAAGATGCCTGAAAAAGATGATCGACTGAAACAAGTTGTTTTTGGAATTGATGCTAGGCGTCCAAATTATTTAAATTTTATAAAAAATCAGGACTTCGCAGCCGCGCAATATAGCAACGCGATTTTCTTTCAAATTGTTATTTCTAAAATTATTATTGTAGTACAATATAGTAGTAATAAATACACTATTATTAGACGTACACGTATGTATTTTTTTTATTGAAGAAAAGAATAAAAAACCATCTTGAAATTTATATGGTTAATGAATATGAATCTGAAACTTATTGTTTCCAAATTTCAAGGTGATAGCATAAAAAACAAAAAAGTTTTTCTAATAAGAACGTTAATTTAAATGACGGTTTGTATCCTGGTAAATGTCGGATCATGAAATTTACATGGTTGGTGGATATGGACCAGAAACTTATAATGTCAGTTCGATCGAACCATAAATAAAATAGTTTTTCTAATAAGAACCATAATTTGACCTTGGAGTTTGTATGGTTTTGTGGGAGAGGCCCACTGCTCCGATTCGGTTTCGAGGTAAAAAGAAACCTATATACAAAATTTCAGCTCTTGCTCAAAAATTGAGGGACTAGTTCGTCTCATCGAGCTGATCACAAATATATATACTTTATGTGGTCTGCGATGTCTCCTTCTGTGTGTTACAAACTTCAAGACAAAATTATAATATTATTCACTCCCGTGAAGAGGTTAAAATTGTAGTTCGATGATCATTAATACAAAAATTATTACCCTACCCTATCTCAGATCTCTTAATGTTGTACAAACAATTTATCTTTTTTATGTTTTCATATCATTATTTTAGTGTTAAATTAAATGGTCCGATCGAAAACCAAATTTTTAACCATTCAATTCTCTTCAATTTTAGTAAGAAATTTACATTATTTTTTGAATCAAGATATTTTCTTAGGTAACGTTATTAAACAAAAGGTTATTTCATTATTAAATATGTTCGGATGTGATCTCGACAAGGGCAAACCAATTATATTTACCGATAGAGAATCTAACATGGCTTCAACAAGACACATTGCAGAAGCCATCTGCTTCACAATGCTATTTAAGTGTCTATCGAAATTGTTCCGGAATTGCATAATATCGTAAAGGAATGTAGTAAAATCGTGAAATCAAAAAATTGGGTATAAACACTAACTTAGAAATATCTTTCAAAAGCTACTGTCCAACTCGTTGGAATACTGTGTATTACCTGTTTAAATCCATTGCAATGAATTGGGCAGAAATCTCAAACATATTAATTGATTAAAAATGAGTTCCATAGGGGACTGGCCATTAAATTCAGCAATTAAACCTATTTCAAAACCCTATTGGCTCCATTCGAACCATGGTCGAAAGAACTAGAATTTTTTATTTCCTCCAAAAAATAGTTTTTTTCCAATTTACGGAAATTGAAAAGGAGGACACAATTGCTGATTGATTGATATGAGGTTTAAAAATATGAAAACAATTTATTTTATTTTATTTTTTTTCTTATGATCTCAAGCCTTGACTTTCAACACTTTGGTAACCAAAATTCGGTGAAAAGTATTTTCTTATTATGGAGATTAAGAAGTAGTTATTTTTTGGGCTTGGATTTTTTTTTTTTTTTTAATATGTGAAATTTTATCTACGAATTATTTTCTTATAAAACGCCAACATGCAATCGAGTTTGTCTATCATTATTACTCTCGCCTACTTATTTTAAGTTCAATAATCGTTTACATATCAAATTAGTCGGAATTATTTGTTCAGTCTAGTCAACAGATCTTACATAATTTGAATAAGTCTTTATTTTATTTTTTTAACAATATGGTTTACAATTTAATTGAACTTGTCTTTATTTTTTGTTTTTTTTTTTCGATTTTATATATATTTATGATATTTTTATCCAGAATTTTTGTTATATTTTCATTTGTCAAAAAATATCCAGTGGAAATCCTCCGGTTCCCATGAATTCGAGGAGTCTTTCTGATTTGTTAAGGCAACCGATTGGTTGGATCGAAATACCTTATATGGTAAATTGTCGGATTCTTAATTTAATTGAATTTGCCTTTATTTTTTTTTGTTGTTTTTTTCGTTTATTATATGCATTTATGATATTTTTATCCGGAATTTTTATTATATTTTCATTTGTCAAAAGATATCCAGTGGAAATCCTCCGGTTCCCATGAATTCGAGGAGTCTTTCTGATTTGTTAAGGCAACCGATTGGTTGGATCGAAATACCTTATATGG
>JBANCV010000495.1:0-33685 GCA_037040105.1 Amiota albilabris | reverse complement strand
AAAAAAAAAAAACACCGGAAAAACCGGAGGAAAAAAAAAAAAAAAAAAAAAAAAAAAAAAAAAAAAAATAAATAAATAAATAAATATCTATGTATTGTATATTTTTTAAGGCAAATTCGATATTTCTCTATATTTCTCTATATTTTTTTTTTAAACAAAATGTAAGTTTTCATGTTTTTAAATTAAAATTATTATTGAAGTAAGTAATTTTTTTTCTTAAACAAGAAAAAAAAAAAAAAATTACAAAATATTTTTTGTTTTATTTAAACTTTTATTCAAAACTAAATAATCTTAATTTTATTCATATTCTTAATTTTAATTTTTTTTTTTTTTTTTATTATCATATAATAAATATAATTTACAAACAAAAATATGTAATTCATGGTTTATTAAAAAAAAAAAAACAAAATTTAAAAGAAAAAAAAACATAATTGATTTTAAAAATGTTTGATTAAAAGAAATTTCCTAAATTAAATAAAACTGCGATATAAAATTAAATTAATTTTTTAAATGTTGTTTACAGTTTGAAAATCACCAAAACCAAAAAACAAAAAAAAAAAAAAAAAATTATAATGAATGTTTTCTCCCTTTCCTTGATTTTATTATGCCAATCCATCATCTTTATAATTTAATCAACTTTGAAATGCATTTAAAAAATGTTTATCATACAAAAAACAAAAAAGTATTTTTTAGTTCATAAAATTTATTTAACGAAATTAACAAGAAACAATTAAATATAAATAAACAGAAAAATTACAACAAAATAATAAGTATACAGTGGAAACGTCATATAATGTTAATTGTTGTTTTAACATCAAATTCTCTAAAACGTCGAAAAATGATTTTCTTTTCTGCATTTAACGTTGGTTGACGACGTATAACGTCGTAAAATGCTCTCAGACCCTTAAGTGACGTTATATGGCGTTTCGAGTGTATTTAAATTACTAACTCTATCGATGCTTACTTAAATATGTAATCATTTTTTATAATTTTTAATTCAATTTTTTTCTTAATAATAAATCTAAGTTGTTGTTTACAATATAATAAAATATGTAACAAGAAAATATAACTGTAATTACAATACAAAAAAGAACAGAATTTATTCTACGATAAAAAAAAAAAAAATGTATTGCTTTACTAAAAATAAAGGTTTTTTTTTTTTTTTTTTTTTTAATTAAAGATCTAGATGGTTGTTAATGTAATATTAAAACAGAACAAACGAAAATTAAATATGAATAAATGTGAACAAAAAAATTAAAAATACATATTTGTTTTGATTTGATAAACTTCCGGGATCTGGGAATCGTCTCGGTTCGTGAACAGATCAACCGTTACTCAAGCCGGTATAATAAGCTAACCGTCTAAAGATTCATGTCAACAGGATATAAGCCGGTATGGCTGCATATACCTTCAGAAAGAATGTGCTTGAGCCTAAAGACCTGCTTTCCAGACTCATAAACTAACGCATCACCAAACATTTTCTATTATGATAAGATCCGACAAGTTCAAATGACAACTGGTAAGATTTAGCGTATATATTTGGCGATAATAATATAAGTTTGCAGATGCCATAATAGAAATGGAATGAAATGGAAATTATAATTAAGGACATTAGGGCCACTTTAAATATTTTCATCAGAAAATAATGCCTTATCATTATTCCTTGTCATATTAAGTCGACAAAAACGGCACCGTTTTTCTTTCCGTGCAGGGTTGAGTGGTGGTTTCTTTTTTTTTTTTAACGTTGGAAGTGTTAAACCTTCGAAATATTGCGCCAGACGGTGCTTCTTTTGTGGCATGGACTTTTGACCAGAGAGAATATTATGTGTACGACATTTCTTTATTAAATTTACTTGTTCGAGGAAACTGCGCAATTGAAAACTAAGCCGTAAAATGCTATTCAAGTGAAACAAAATAATAATTTTTTACTTTTGTTTTTGTTGTTATTAAAGCTGCATAAATGTATCTCAAAAAAAAAAAAAAAAAGATAACAATTTGTAATGCATTTCAAGTGATACCCAGTATATTTCTACAATTCGATTATCTAATTTTGTCATCCATATACGTAGATCGAACCATATCTACATCTGCAAAACTTTGCCCAAATCTACATTACGTCCTATTTCTTGCAATAATAATGACTAAGTTCAAGTGCCATGGATAGTTGACACAATGGTGGGTGGCCACTTAACAGTTTTCCGTCTAAAAGTCCCCCTAAAATTATGACACTTATTCCTTACGTTTATGTTAGCATTTAACATTATTACAACTTGTAAAATTTTATAACGTTTTAAATAAATGGTTCCCTAGAAAATGTCGATATATGTTGGCAACTCTCTTTGACACAAATGCTTTAAAAAATCTTTTGTAATTTTAGCTATTTTATTCTTTTATTAATATATTCAATTAATAATAAATAAATAATAAATATAAATAGGGTCTTCATGAAACGTTGTAAATGTGTTGTATACAGTGACGTACAAAACTGACCACATGTTTACAAATTTTAACTTTAAGCGCTGTAAAAATATTAATACCCTAGCAAATTCAACAAAAGTAATTTTATTTTATTCTTTGTTTAATTCTAAAACGAAATATCTTAAAAAATAGCTTAAGAGACTAATATAACAAAGAGAAAAGTGTAAAAACTTAAGAGAACTGATATGTTCTCTATGAACTCAGGTTTGCAGTTTTGTACTTAGTCCACAGTCCTTTATTTTTTATTTACACTTTTAACACGATTGGGCATACTCTCAACAAGATGCTCAATAAAAGTGTGAGGAATTTGTTGACATCCACAATGTGCACGATGGCACAGTTCTTCCATGTTCTTCCCAGCTGCCTCTTTATTATTGCCCACAAATTCTCAATTGGATTGAAGTCGAGAGAATGTGCAGGCCACTTCATTAGCTGGAAAATTTGCTGGGACTGTCATTTCTTGACGATATTAGCAGTGGGCTTGGGATCCCCGTCTTGTTGGAAAACAACTTCCCCTACTGGGTACGCGCTCAAGTCAACAAAATCTGGCAAATTGGTGTGCAAAATACTCAGGTGGTCTCTTTTTTCATGATTCCACTTATTTTCATAAGTGGACCAATATGCCTCAGTGTGAAGCAACCCCACATCATCAAATCGCTTCCTCCATGTTTGACAGTTTGCCTCACATGATGTGTATGGAGGCTGTCATTAGGTCGACTCTTGTAATAGCTTATTCCATCGGTCTGAAAACGATTAATCTTTACTTCGTCCGTTTACGTTTCCAATCTTCAACACTCCAATTTCAGTGTTCAACACTCCAATACACCGCTTAAAGTTCAATTTGTAAACATGTGCTCAATTTTGCACTTTACTGTATGTGGTAAAAATATTAACAGTTGCTGTAAATTTAATATACGATTAAGTATGTTAAAGTGTTAACTATCAGAGTTGCCAACATTGTGTATTTATTGTGATTGGCCACTCAGGGCAATCATATGGTAAAAGTGATTAAAGAAATGGCAGAGTTAAGTTACAAAGTGTTTGCTTTACGAATTGAATTTAAATTACCATTGATTTACAGCAAGAAAAAACAATTGAAAATGAAACGCAATCGTGTTAATCCGACGTTCCGATGGGGTGAACACGTTACTCTGCATTTCATCCTCAAAGTAACGAAACGTATAAAGGATTCGCCAGATGCTTTTGAAGTTAGTGTCTTCTGTAATGTGTGCTTAATTAAGTAATTTATGCTGTTTTGCTTTTTTTTTTTCTAGAAACCGAATGCGCAACAGTTTTACAAGAGTTTGGCGAATGGTTCCTCTCGATTGCAATCAATACCTTGGATGACTATGAGGAGCAAAATGCGTAACTTTCGAAATGCGTACAGGGATGTTAAGAAATGGAAACAAGAAAAGGGTGCTACCATGATAACGGGCGGCGATGAAAAAAGTGTTATTGGTAATTAATGAAAATGTTATATTTCTTACTCTTTGCCATAATTCAATATCATTATTCAGATTATGTGCAAAGAAAGTGTCCTCACAACGACAAGCTTCACCTAATATTTAGGCATTTAAAAAGTATAAATCCAGACGATGCAATTCAGGCAACGGAGCTGTATGAGGACACTTTTAACAATGATACTCGCAAATTGCCCACAACAACTCCATTCTCACTCTTCTCTCCGGAGGCAGTGTCTGAGTGTTCATCTGATACCGATCGCAGCCCGAGCGCCACGCGCGAACACTCCTTGATCTCACGCATGGCGATATATCAAAAGGAACTGCAATTAGAACGGGAGAAATTTGAATGGCAGAAGGAGAAGGAACTGCAAGAGTTTAAATTAAAAGAAAAGAAGGAGCTGGAAGAGTTGAAACTAAAAGAAAAGATGGACCTGGAGGAGTTAAAACTAAAAGAAAAGAAAGAACTGCAAGAGTTGGAAACCCAATTTAAAATCAAGCAAATGGAATTGGAGCAAAACGAACGTTTGAAAAAATTTGAGATCGAAATGAAATATAAAAATAAATAATTAATGTTCAGTTTTATATATTATATACTTGTAAGGATTGTATGTATATATTTATTTAAATGAAGTTAATATTATGGTATAGTTTAGCGTCGTAAGATAGCTGCAGATGCAATTAGTATTCAATACAAAAAAAAAAAAAAAAAACAAAATTATCAAATAACAAAGAACAAATAGTTTGCCTTTTTGCTACGCTTTCCGAAGTCATCGTTTTCATCATTTGTTGGACTATTGCCTTGTGCACCCACACGCAGGATTTCCTTGTTTTTATATTAATTTTTAGCTATTTTAAGTTATTAGAGCGTTTCTTTATCAGTTCAAAGCATTGTTCGATGCGGTTACAGCAGCTGCTGAATTACTTATTGAATTCCTTGCGCCGTTTTGAACTTATATTACGAGAATTTGATGTAGAAGGTATACAAATTTATAAGCGCTATCTGTTCCTAACCATTCAGAACAACTGGAAAATTGAGATGTGAACGCTGCCTGGGTTTCCAAGTACTAAACTATGATTTATGTGGTCACACACAGTCTCCACTTTCATGCTGTAAACTTGCTTTCTGGAGAAATATGAGGCGCGAGCATCTGTTGGTTTTCCGCCAGTTTTATTTCTGTGACATCTAAATAGTCTATGCATTGCTGTAGTTCACATGCAACAAAAATTTTTCTTTCACATTTAGAAAAGCAGTAAAAATTACTATCGAGCATTTCAATATGAAAAATCCTTATGTTCCTGTTGATTTCTATTTGGTCATATATAAAAGTCTCCTAGATTTTTTGGTACATTTTTGAACAACAATTTTCTTTATTTAAAATCAATTTCAATCAAGTATATATTGGCCATTATTATCTATGTATCACTTTTGAGGTTTATCAACGATTTTGGCCAAGTGATTTTCAGCGGCTTTTCGGTCTGCCAATTTTTGACCATGAATAGAGTTTTGCAGAGACAGAAGCAAATGGAAGTCGGAGGATGCAACGTCCGGGCGATGCATCAAAACCTCCCAACCAAGCTTCACAAATCCCTTTCTAATAGCCAATTCTGGTCCCTCTTTCTTTATTGCTTTTTTTCAAACGGTCGAGATGTGCATAGTAGAGGACCGAAATGACCGTTTCGCCACATTATACCAGTCTGATCGACTTTATCAGTATCAAGCCGACCAGTGGGAGGTGCATCTATTACATCGAAATTTCCGGAATGGAATCGGGCAAACCACTCTCCGTAAACTGCACAAATTTTTCGGCATGTTTTTGCAGCGATTTTCTTTTTTTATAGTATAAAAGCATCACATAGCGTATTTCTTCGGATATTTTACTCATATTCAAATCTGTTAACACGAGCAACGAATGCTGCCTTCACAAAAAATGTAGCCTGAAATATCACTTTGCAAACACGTGTTGATACAATGAGATTAGTATCAGATATATGGATTCCAACACCATCTAGTGCCAAAAAACATCGGAGACTTTCTTTACGAACCAATATATACTATATAAGTATGTATTAAACTACTGCCTTATGTGGTCCCTGAATATTAAATATCAAATATAATTAGATAACAGAACATTCATAATTACATGGTGTGGTTTTAATTTTTTAGTTATAACAATTTGTTAAATTTAATAAGGAATATATCAATTTTATGTGTTAACGAATAGGGAAGATGTTCGAAAAATTTTTTTTTTTTGGTTAATCAATTACAGGATAACAAAAGACTTTAGTTCTGATCTGTTGATATTTCTTATTAATTGTCATTCCCTTTGTATAGTTCCTCTATTTTTTCATTAAGAGAGTATATGATTTTTAAAATTTGATCAACTCCACAATAATTGCATTCAGTTAAGCACAGATACTCAATAAACCTTATCTTATGATAGTACAAGTCTCTTTGTTTTTCGACGTCACTTAAGATATAATTATCCACTTGAATGCCATATGCATATCTGTATTTGGATGTACCATCCGTCCAAACTGCAACTCTTCGTTCTTTATTTGCGATGTAGTCATTTGGCAACCATCGTAAAATCTGGGCTCTTTCGTTAGCTCCCAAAACAATATTTGGTTTATTTTGATCTTTATTTGCGGTCCAATCTTCTGGAGGCAGTCGTAAACCTTGGATTCTTTCGTCAGATCTGAATACTAAATTATGCGGAATTGAATCATTTTTATTCCTATCCATTATGTTCGAATTGACCTGGAAGGGAGAACTTATTTCCAGTTGACCTTCATTTAAGAGGGAATCTTCTGATCGGGGTAGTAAACTTTGGATTCTATCGTCAACTTTTAACTGACCTTTTTGTGGAACACAATCCATTTTATTCTGATAGACAACTAAGGTATTTTCGGGATTTCCCTTTATTATTGGATCTTGATTTAAGAGTATCGAATTCGGATGATAGTCAACTGGGGAACTCAATTCTAGTTTTCCCTTTATACAATCGCTCCTTTCATTCAAATCATTTGAACAAGTTTCTATTTTTTCCTGGGGCTTGTGAATGTTTTTAAGAAGTGTAGGTTTAATTGTTTTTGCAACAGATATGCAAGCACCTTTTACTGTCTCATTGAGACCTTCAAGATCTACAGGCGTGACGGGTTTTACTGCAATTTCCTTATAAAGTACTTCTGGTTTCTCTTGAAGTTTTCTCTTGACACACTCTTTTGGTTCAGTCGAATTAGTCAAAAGATTTTTTTTTTTTTTAGGCTTGATTGAATTTTTCAGAAATGTAGGCTTGACGTAGGTTGCAGATTTTTCCTCCAAATGATTTGCATCGGCAAATTTCTTAAACCATTGAAGGAATTCCCAGTTGTCCTGATATCGACCCCTTACAATTTTTTCAATCTCTATATTGCGTTTCACGCCGATTTCATTAAATGAATCCTGCAAAAGCTTTAAGTTTGTAATAAAATCGTATTCTACGCAGGTATTAAATTTAACTTTTTGTAATGGAATTTTATTTGGAAATAAGATATCCATGAATAGTAAGTAGTAGCATCCAGAGCACATGTCTTCCACTTTGGTTAAGTTTGTGCCTAAATATCTATTGACCCATGCCAAGATGTCTTTACGTGATAAATTTTCTGAAACCGAAGTATTAGCTATGTAAATTACATTTACAGCCTTCATAGTATTTTTGTCTTTAGAGAGAAAGAAATGTCATTTTTATGGTATCGTTTAGATTGGTATTACTTACCGTTAAAATTCTCCAAACAGACTAAGCTGGCTACTCGATTAGCAAAAAAGTGTACAAATCGTTGGAAATGTTTTTCGCAAGTTCAGAAGTTCCTATCGCAATCTGATCCTGAAGCAGCACAGGAGAACTATTACCTTCCAAGTAGTGAATATAGATCAAATTTTATACCGCCATAGGCTTTTGGTGCTAATAGAGTCAACGCTAAGCACCCAAAACAAAATGTCTTATTAAGGTAAATTTTCTCATAAATATATAATTTCGAATAATTTCTTACCGTGATTGTCTTAAGACACTTTATTGAGTTGAAAATTGATCCCAAAGAAGCTGAGGAGTAGTGGATATAGGACAAATTTGAATCCGTCTTTGCCTTTCGATGCCAAGAGAATCAATGCTAAAGCTCCCAACGAAAACGTTCTATTATGTGTAAATGATTTCGAAACAATATGTGTGTTTTTGTTTCTTACCGCGATAGTCTTCAAACACTTTATTGATAATATGAGAAATGTATTTTTTTACAATTTCTCTCAAATTTCTGATGTGTTCCGTATAAAAATATAAACGTAAGTGAATCTGTTTTGAGAAGTTTCGAACGAAGAAAAAATTTTGATGAAAAGTGGCCTACTTTGTTACACATATTAAAAGTTTGCTTTACATAAAATCCGGACAGGGATTAAAAGGGGGAGTTCATATAAAGATGCGTAAAAGGGCTCATAAGTTTTTTTAATAAGAACTTGAATTTGAATTTGGGCTTGTATGTGAGGTACGATTCAGTTGATTTGGACAGCGTATGTCTGAAACTTTGTGTAAAGTTTCAGCTCTGTAGCTAAACAACATAGCTTAGCCGTTTCGTTTCGTCGAGCTGATCTAGAATACATATATCAGGGTACAAAAATCTTCATGTACGGACACGCACGAGCGCTCCTTTATGGAAAAGAAAGAATTGTTGTTCCTGGTCGCGTTCATATGTGAATGTTTTCATAGTTTTGTTCTTGTTCTTGCTCAAGTATGAGTTTGCATTAATATTGCTTGAGCTCGCACGCGAGCGATGAACAAAGAATAAAATATTCTCTCATATCGCTCTTGATAGTTCATTTAAGCGCGCTCTGTTCACGTACTGGCGATGTGAGATGTTGGTGAGTTGGGCAAAGTGAGCGGACATAAAACACAAGCAAAACGACCACAAGATCCTCGTTATACTGTTTGTTTGATGATTCACACATATGCTAATCATTCGAAAATGAACGCTTCATTAATGAGCACTTCATTTATGAATAACATCCAAATTGCTCCCGCTCGCTTACGAGCGACACGAAAATTTTTTTTTGCACGTACTAGTGTTTTAAAAGAAAAAAGAATATTTTTATGTCTCTCATATGTGTTTGTACCCTGATATATATATATATTATGAGGTGTCCGATGTCTCCTTATGTCAGTTACAAACTTCATGACAAACTTATAATACTATTTTTTACAATCTCTATATACTTGTAAAAGTGGATCTAAGTATAAACCCTAGCATACGAGTAGTCTGAAGAGTGCTCATGTGAAAGAAAATTTAAGTTGCCTTTGTCAAACATATAGAAAATATGTTAATATAAAATCAATCTATATATACACTAGCTTTCCCGACGGACGTTGCGTCGCCCTGTTTCAAAAAACGGGGTATACGTATGGCAAAATTTTTTTCTTTGGTGAAGATCAACTGGATATGTCCTGTATCGCAAAATAATGAAAAGAGTGAAAATGTAAAATATTTTTAATTGTTAAAATAGTAAAATGTAACAAAGAAAATCAGTATAAATTTTGAAGTGGTATTTAATAAACAATATTTTTTGTTAGGCCGTCCTCAGCCAATACAAATAAGTTAGATGGTTTGCCCACGCGAGAACATGCCAGGTATAATTGTGAAAAACATGGTGTGCCCAAATCTAAGCCGCAAACTGACATCGTTTGGCCTTGCGACTTATTGATTGTCATTGCGAATGCCAATCTAATGGGATATTGAACGTGTTTGAATTCAGTTGGGACGTCTGTTGGGATTATTGGAATGCGTGGCAGCAAAACATTTTCGCCTCGGAATTTGCCATTCAAAATACTGGCTTCGATAATGTTCTTCTTGTAATATTGCCACGTTGCGTAAATGCTTATATTGTCTTTCATTGTTGTTTGTTTCTACGTTCCATTAGTAACGGAACTTGTAATTGTTGTAGCTGATGATGGAAAACGGTGTGTCGATAATGTATTTCGTCTTTTAGTATTTTATTACCAAACTGTCACAGTCACAAAACACGTATAAATTTCTTGTAAAATAATATAATCACTTCGTTGTGAGACATAACAAATGCAGAATGAAATATCAAAGTGACACGACGGTTAAATCTAATATGAAAAATTTTAGATTCTATGAAATGTACAAACTGAGCAGTTCACTCCTGAAACTTTGAGTTTTTTTCTTTTGGAATATGGAGTCTAAGAGTTTGTACGGTTTCTGTCAATCCTTATAAAGTTCTAAAACTCATCACCCCGATATTTCAAGGAGATGGATAGATGTGGAACTAGATATGCTCATTTTCCTGGCTAGTAATCGGTGAACAATTTTAATGTTTAATGAACTACTATCAAAAAGTTTGGTTCCTCACAACTTCAATTCACTTTGAACATTAAAACTATGTCATGTAATCTTATCTTTGACTATTTAATCTTATACTTCCTAGAGGCCGGAAGGCCTTCAAATTCAAAGTTTCGAAGTGCCCTACAAATCCTAAAAAACTAATTGAAAACATACCAATTTAAAATAAATATTAAATATTTTTTAGTTCTTTCTTTAGTTGAAAGTAGAAATCATATATTTTGAGTCGGCTGGGTTTTCATACCGTCATCGAAGTGTCTGAACTCCTCCCTGATACGAGTAGTATTCTCTTCTTTAACATAATGTATTGTCATTTTAACGTACAACTCTAAATGTTAATAAATGATTTTACTAAGTTTTATTATTCCAGACGGGAGCTGGTCTATACATATATTCTATATACAGTAAAAGCTCTATAAGCGGACATATCCTTCAGGCAGACATTTCCCGTAGCCGGACAAATTTTTTGGTCCCAAGTTATGGTTTTAGATCAAAATACATGCCCGTCTACAGGAGATTTTATTGTACATAATTCTATATATGTATGAATGTAGTAATGTGATGTCTTTCATCTTTTCTTTTACATTTCGAGGGGTCTAAAACATTTCTATCTAAAAATTTATAATACTTTTCAATAAAATATTATTTAAATACCTGTAATTATTTGAATTTAAAATTAAGAAGAGAAAGATTATATAGTATAATTGCTCCATTCAAAAATAAATGAAATTTAAAATTAGAATTATACACATTTCACATTTAAAATCAATCAATTAAGAAGCCGGTTAATTCATTGTTACATTAAAATCAATCAAATTTGGGGTGTAACCGGGATACGAATACAACATATTTTAACTATAGATGATAGAAGTTTCCTTAATATAAATCAAATATTGTATCACTAATAATAATAATAATACTTTAAGATAAAGATTTGCTAAATATGACAATCAAGCGGGCAGTCATCACAAGACAAACAGATCGACCGATAGTAAGACAATACCAAGTTAATTGTTATAGCCAGGTGTTTGTTGCGATTATAAATAAATGTGTGGAAATATTGTACCATAAATTGTTCGAAATTAGTTAAGGGTTGTACTTAAAGTTACAATGTGTATATTATATATTTTTGTTCTTTGTTCTCTGTCTTGAAAACTGGTTTTAGTGTTATATACAAATATTTAAAGTAAATTGATTTGATTTAAGGTGTGGAAGAATTTTTTTGGAGTAGTTAACTTGTTTGATATTTGGATGGATTCCATAAAGTTTCTTTCAAGTTCAAGGTAAAAACTATTAAATACTCATTGTCTCCTACTGTTAACAAAATACAGTAATTTTAAGCGTGAAATTTTTGAAATTTTATATTTCATAGCAATATCAAGTTGGAGATTTTCTCCAGTAACAAGAGAAACAAAAAAAAAAAAAAAAATAAAAAAACTTAGCTATCAATAATCACGATCATGATGATAAAGCCTGTTTCATATTTAACTTTATACTCTATAAATGTATGTATTTTTTTTACTTATATATGTATAGAAGTATTACTTAGAACATAACTGAGGCCCTTAACTGAACAGAACTTTAATGTAGTCCAAGTCAGTTAGTATTGACACAGGCTATCAGGCTAAGATCCTAAACTATTTCCTACGTATTCAAATTTCAAAAGACATAATATTTAAGCATTTGATGATAATGCTTAAATCTGGCTTCCACAGTTCCCATACCAGTTTTAATTTCCATCATATTCAGTTATCTCAATTTGGGCATACGGATCAGACTCTAAGGATTTGTAACCTGATATTTTTGATACAATCAAGAACTAATAAGAACAACGACTATCTATAAATATACGATCATTTGGTATATTTTTTGTATTACTTACTCAAAAGCTTGTAATATATTTTTTTTGACAAAAAAAAAAAATGGAAATTAAGACACTAATCTATGGAAACTAGGCTCTATTTTCCATTGATTTAAGTTTTAAAAGACCATCACAACTTCTAAGCATTTGAAGATATTGTTTCCCAAATCTTAAATGAATTTTTTTTTCCCAAAGAGACATTTAAAACTTCATTAGATCCAGTCATCTCTTGCACCGCACTGTAAGAATTACCTATCTGAAATTTTGGATATTTGATCTTGAGCTATAAAACTTATTACTTATTACTTATTAATGATCAACAGTTTGTAATACTTTTAATATTTTTTAACAAAAGAATTCAAGAACCTCAGATTCTGAACTATAAGTACTGGACTCTGTTTTTTATTGATTCAGTCACCTCAGTTGATGTTTACAGATCGGACCGTAATGTATTAATTTAATGAGAAAACTTAGCATTAGATTTATTTTTTAATATTCGAGATCAAATATTCTTGGGATGAGATGATCGTAACATGTATTTTTATAAGTATGTATTATCAAAGATTATTTTGTGTATTTTCTATAATATTGTATATGGTATGACGATGACGTTTTCAAGAAGTCAAACACATTAAATTTATATTTCATATTCAATTCTTCTTATTTCAAATTATCTCAACTCATTTTAACTTATCTTGTGATCATATGACGTAGCAATTCGATTTGATTTGTTTATTTCCGATTATCATCATTGATCTAGTAAAGCCAGTTAGTCAGTTAGAGTTAGAGTGAGCAAATTAATCGTTTGATGTAGAGTTGAGTTTACGACAATGGCATAATGGTTTTTGAACAAGTTTGAGTTCAAGATCTCAAACAACATTATGCTCTTGATCATTTCTGATCTCACTATTTTTCCTCTTTCGCTCTCTGTCGTTCTCTGTCTCTCCATACACAGACATAGAGACTCATTATTCCGAAGTTATTGAATACGATAACGATGACGACGGCGACAGACTCGTTAAAAATTCACAGAATTACCACGCAACTTGTTATTGTGTGTTTATACTGAGATTGATCTTGTTTTGTTTGGTTGGTTTCTTGTTATTATTTTTGTGGTTTCTGGGGGTTTTTTCATTGTTGTTGCTGTTACTGTTTTCAGCTGCTTCTATATTGCATTTTGGGGATTTTTCCATTCTACGACAAAAATCCAAAATTGTTGCATTTATGTTGTTTGTTTTTTTTTCCATAACTTTTGCTTACGTCTGTATAAAGTCTGCCGATTTGTGGCTTTGCGTTTCTGTGAGTCAGTCAAATTTTAGTGCCATTTTTATTTTAATTTTATATATAGTTTCTTGCTGTGACATGATGTTTGTAACTTTTATATCGATGAGTGATCCCATTATTTTCTATACAAAATAGCCAATAAGTTTTTGAACTATCGTAGTAAAATTTGCATAGACTCCATTTAATGCTGCACATTAATATTACTATGTTCAAATGAAGTTCGTCAATTACTGGAAGAGTGATTTTTAGCATATGGCCAAATCAAAGCTGCAAAACTGCTTCAGTTAGAGGGTTTAATCATAAATGAAGAATTTGAGATCTCTGGGACTATTTATGCACAACACAATACATTAATGGACCGATCAATTTTTGTATAAGGCTTGTACCCTTTTCTATATTCATGTTCTTTATTTCTTGAAATTGGAATTCAAACTTCTATAGACCCAAAGTTAATCATTTACTATCTTTTATAAATGAATAATAAAAGTGTAAATATGATTGGAGAAAAATTTAAATGATGTAAAAACTAAATGAAATATTACTTTAACTTAACCGAGGGATTCAGAGATATTAAATATAAGTTTTACATATTAGGGAACCAAACCAATGAATTGCTCTGATAATTTATGATATTTTGAATTCTTAAAAAAAAAAAATAAAAGAATTCCGGAATTAACTGTTAGCTAAAATGTATAACAGTTTAAAGTAGACTATGGTTATATCTCATTTGACCAGTCTAGATAATAGATCGGCGGAATCTCGACACCTGGTCCTCAATTGGGCCTTAACCATTCTAAATATATTATGTGCATGCATAAAGGAGTTTTTGTAGTGAAACAATTTAAGTTTGTGAACATGTTGGTTATTTCGATCTTAAGAAATTGATGAATTTTTATGTATTATATTATATTATAATTATTTTAAGCTTCTTGTACAACTCATAAAATGATCTATTGGACTATTTGAGGTAATTATGTTTTTGTGAAAGGTATATAATTTTGGATGTAGCCGTTATAAATATTTCTTTGTTTTCCTTGTTCTTTCGTTCGGATGTTGTAGGTTTAGAAGAGAAATTTTTTCAACAGAGTTGATGATGAAAAAATATTCATAATTAATAATTTGGCGATAATACATCGATAAACTCTATGTTGAAGAAACTGATATAAAATAGAGAAGCAGTTAGCCTTCTTAAATACCAGAGATTATATAAAAAAAACAATACATATAATATTTGAATTTTTTTTAAATAGAGAAAGGAAACAGTGTAGACATATTTATGTATGTGTAACCTTGATTTACATGGTACATAAATGGGAAAATATCAGATGCAGGAAAAGAATGTATTACGGACATATGAAATGTAACATAATAAACTGGAATTCCTGTGGTTACATGATCGTACATAAGGAATACTACATGAATGAATCGTTTGAGTCAAGAAAAATTAATGACAAATGGAAAAAAAACCAATAAGGAATTAATTGAAAAGTGATTGCATTAAGTGACTAATTGTGTGCGCTAATTAGATGAGAGCAATGGAACTCACAAATGAGAATTATAGCTCCAATTTCAATTTAAGTGCAAAAAAATAAAAATAAAATTAAAACATAATGAATTTAATTATTTATATTTTTTTTGCTTTAATAATTGAAAAAAAAAAACGAATTTCAAGTGTAATTAAATAAAGATCTGTGTAATAATATAATAATAATTACGTATACGTGGGTAATTTAAAAAGATTTCTGTCTCAACATGATTTTATCACGAGATCAACTCTCATAGATATCCATCCGTACAGTCTAAGGCTTCTTAAAAGGCCATTGTAGAGTTATGAAAGTACTGTAGATAGTATCATTACAAAACAAGAATAAAGCAGACCATTTGCTAAGTCCCTGTGATAATCTAATTTGAACTGGATTCCTCTGACACCTAAGTAACCATTGAGTCCAAGTACAACCAACAATTGCAGACTTACCTCTTGAGAATCCTTATGAATATCACACAATTATGGATAAATAGTTATGGAACTAGTTACAACAGGCCCATTGTGGTAAAGTGACTAGTTTCCTCCTTTCCTTAATCTATTCTAATCTAATTTTTGCACTAATTATGGAAATGCCTCAGGAATAATTTCAGAAGATCAATATTGTTATTAATAAATATTTATTATGTTTATTGATGATGGAGAAGCACGCCAACTCCTTCTTTTCTAAACATTTTGATAGAAAGTGTTTAGGAGAGCGATAACAAACTCAAATTGATTTACTTGTCATATTCTCAACAAAAATGATTTTTGAAGATAAGACGTGCCATCAAAAATCGGGCAGTTGAAACAATATCTTTTATCTAGAAATTTATAATCTACTAGGCCACAGACTATAGACCTAGCTACTATAGCGTGTCGCCCAAAGTTTTTGGGATTCCTTAGTGAAAAAGCGAATGATACTCCTAATGAAATTCAATTCTTTTTTTTTGGGGTACCTCAATTTTATCCCGAGTGCCAATGGTTCACCATCATTGGCTTAGGAGACAGCATATTCCTTATTTGTTCATTTAATTGTCACACGTAGAAGATAAAGAAGTTTTTTATATTAAAACTATGGTTTCTGCTCGTTCTGTGCTTGAGGAAAAACTATATATATGTAGATATATAATATCAGTTCATTCAAAAACTATTACTTTTATTAGATTTCTTGCTGTCTGTTGTAGGCTACTTCTTTCCCTCATAAATCAGGTAGCTATTTGGTGGATGCTTCAGCATTCCCGAAGCTATGGCAAACGAAATAAATTAGACTTGATGAACTCGAACATCAAGTACAATTGTTTGAAACTACATATATAATTAACAATCAGAACGATACCAATCATTGTTTCATTGTTCAATGCGTCGCTGAATGTAATCGTTTGATCGTTGAACCGTGTACGAATTCGATGCAATATATCGTCAGTCATTGATTCTTTGTGTTATCCCACAACGTGTCTGCTCATCCCGGGAAACATGTTGTCATACTAAAGCGAATAGTAATTGAATTTGTGTTGTTGTACGGGTCAATGATGCTTCAGCAAGTATGTCGTCCCTGTAATTTTCGTCTTCGAGCAAGCCGAATGCAAGGCATCTATCTTTATACTGTTGTTCTTTCATTTTGCGTATATCTTGAAACCATAGAGTTTTCTATATAATAAGATTTATGATATATGAAGGGTACACCATATATAGTGAAACCTTTCTGGAAACCATAAAAGGTACGAGGTAAGTACTTTACCTTTTTAAGTTTGTATCTTTATAATTAGTTTTTTGTTTATTAGTCACTTTTTTTTTTTTTTAAATGTCTTTACAAAACAGAGAAAGGATTTGGATAACTAAATAAAAAACCACCATTTAAGGGGGCACGGCCCGGCTGTCAATAAACAAAAAACCAGATTAAAAACAAAAAGTAACCAAATAAAAGTCCCAAATGGCAATCATTTAAAATTCACAACTTTACGCTTTCGTTACAGTGAAATTGATTTAATTTTAGACTTTATTGCTGATCTGTTTATCACACAATTTTATAAAAAAGACAATAAACAAAAATTGAAAAAGTAAAAACAAAGAAAAAATTTACTTTATTCTCAACAAATTTTATGTACACTTCATATAAGAATTAAATTATAGATGAAAGCAGACTGGGTACAGTTGTATGTATAAAATATCATGTCAAGTTCTAAAAACTGTGATAATACTATGCAATCGATGTGTAAAAATTTAGAGTGAAAAATAAAAAATCGTCATGTTTTTTCGATTCGTTATCTCATGAACCGCACTAGGTAGATACTTAAAATTTTCACAGAGTGTGTATATCTTTTGCCAAATAATATATAATAAATTTTTTCGGAAAATACATCCGAAAAGTCCGAAAATCTCAATAAAGAATTTACAATTACACAATAACAATATGCTAGCAACAAGCTTGTCTGTTGTATAAAAACAAGCGAAGAAAAGAGAACGGAGAAACACACAGAAGCTCGCTGTTGATCTAAGTTTTGTGAAAAGGCGGACAGACATAAACTGGACAGTATATTTTGGATGCAAATGTATTGAGTTATTTGAAGAAGTTTCATTTCCATCACATGTACGCGGATTTTTTTTTTTTTTTTTTTCAATGTGACAGTTATTTGATTGTTGGGGTTAGGTTTAATTTGTCCAGGGCACATACTAGGAAAAATGCAAGTGTTTGCTATCTTTGATGCCTCCTTCAAAGTGCACAACATCAAGACATAGTGATAATACTTAGTCATATTGAGAAGGAGATACTCATGTGTAAAAAAAGAGTTTTATTTAAATGTTCACACTACACATGCAAAACAAAGCAGTAAGCTCCACTCCACTCCAGAGGGAAAAAGAAAACAAAAGCAAAATAAACATACATATTACAAAAAAAGAAGCAAGAACAAGAACCTTGCAATGCAATGGAAAATGTTAGTTATGGGGTAATTCCCTACCACCTCAACACCAACCTTCCTTCCACTCAATCACACTCTCACTCTCACTCTCACCATACCTTCACCAACACACCACTATAGCCACCTTTTCATCTTTCCCCTCTTCTAACCATCAGCAACCATTTCTTAGAACAAAAATTACTTTGTAAACACTTGAAAGCTTGCCGTTGTTGCTTTTGCTGTTGATGTCGTTTTGGTTTTTTCGTTTCGTGCGTTCCTTCTTACTAATTGTTGTTGTCGTTGTTGTTTCTGTTACTGATTGTTTTCTTCTGTTATTGTCGCTGCTGCTGCTGGTGCTTTTGCTTCGGTGGCTGCTGCTGTCGCCGTTTAGGCTTCGTTCATTCGGCTTTGGCGCAATTGATTCGTTCGTTTCTTTGTCGCTTTCCTTTTAAGACGTCGCTTTGGCAAGCCGCGCTTTAGTTCTGTTTGTAAACCGAAAGCGTTTGGTTCGTTTTCATGTTAAATTTTGTAAAAGTTTAGTTGCAATCATCGCGAAGAAGACTTCATTCACAGCAATATTTTTCAATATAAACAATAAATCAATCATCAACGATCGAATCAATTGTTGATCGCACGAATTAGTTTACGCCAGCAGCATCTTCAAAGACGCACACACGTGCGTGCGTTTGCTGCTGCTTTAGTTAATTTAGTTTATTATTATTATTTTTTTTTTGAAAAACATAAACTGAAATTTAAATTAAATTCTCGGTATTTATCACACAGTTGAACGCATTCTAGTAGAAGTTCTTGTTCATTGTTAACCAATTTATTTTAAACTTTTATTACTATCTTTTGGCTTTATATAGTATAATAAATTCATTTATTATTCGTCGATTTTTCTGTGTCAATAAACTAAGAAGTATCAATTAAAATTCAATTGAGAAGTGCCCGCAAATAATTGAAATTGAGTGTTTTGCGTGTAAAAATTTTATTTTTGTTTTTTATTATTATTAATAATTAAAATAACAAAAACTAAAAGCGAACGGAGGAGGACAAGTTTCTAAAAGGAAGATAGAAACCCACATATCCACATTTTGTACCGAATAAAACAAGAAAAAGTGTAAGTAAACTTAAGAAAATAAATAATAATCAACAACGCAAATTTATGAATGAATCACATAATTAAATAAACATAAAAAAAAAATTAAATTGGCAAATAAAAAATAATAAAATATGTAAAAGAGATAAAACGACCAAAGGATATTGGAATTCTTCAAGAAATTGGAAAATTGATTTTGAATGAAAAATGAAAAAAAAAAAAAAATACTAATAACAATAATTAAAAACAAATGGCATCTAAATGAGAAACAAAACATATTTTCTTTTTAGTCTTAAAATGTGTATAAAGCAATGAATCGTGTTTTCTAATCTCATAGAGGGGATTTAGTTCATCTGGACTACTAGGCCCAGTCCAATACTTAGTTTGTCTATTTGTCTCTGCATTAAGACTCTTTCAGATCAATGATTTTGCTGGTCCACAGACCAGGACTGGACCAAGAAAGATGTAAGACATATTTATTTTTACACTCTTCAATAGTGAATAGTATTAAATTATTATTATATTTGTAATGCAAAGAAGGAGTCATAGCAAACCCCATAAAGTACATATGTATATTCTTGATCAGCGTAGCAAGACGAGTTGATCTAGCTATGTCCGTCTGTCCGTCTGTATGTATGCAAACTAGTTCCTCAGTTTTTGAGCTACAGAGCTGAGATTTTGGACGAAGCTTTTTTTACCATATGCATTTGTCGGAATCAGGCGAATCGGACCACTAGGGCGGTGTTGTTTCTTATGCTATTAAACTGAAATTTAGACACTAGAAGTATTTGACCCATATACATGAGGAACTAACATTTTATGACCCTCACACTATCAATAGGGGTACCTCCCATACAAAACCCATACTCAAATTCATGTTCTTATTAGAAAAACTTTTTGGTTTTTTGTGCTATCATTTTAAAATTAAAAACAATAAGTTTCTGATCCATATTCATCAGCTATATAAATTTCACATAGCTTCCACACAAAAAACGTTTTCTCAGGTAGAGTATGACATCTTCGGCATAGTTTTTATTTAGAATTTACAATCAGTCCTGAAATAAGTATGTGGTAACTCCTCTCAAATCTATCGACATATTTTACAGTAATTGTTAAGAACCACTTTTTTTCAATTCATTGGCAATACTTTTCAAGATTGAAAATGCAATGAATATTGTACATGGATTTCAACCACTGGCTTCACAAGATCTGGACTCATGAGATTTAAGGTGATCATATATGTATGATTGAATTTAAAATCAAATTGTTTCCCCATTTATTGTGTTTTGTGCTCTTGAAGTCCCTCAACCATTATCCAAAATGTCCACCATAAAATAAGCAGAGATCTTTAAAATCATATAAATGATTTAATAAAATTGAATTTAATTTCTTATCTTTTTTCTTCTGCGATTTGAAGGATATTAATTATTGTTTTCTATTGTATTAGCGACACTAATTTCTAATGACTCAACAAATTTCTATTGAAAAAATTAACAATAAAATTACTTTACACAACTTCACTATTTATGAACATACACTAAAAAGTTTACACAAATAATGAACTCTTAAAGTCAACTTATTCCCATCATCATTCACTCACTCACTCAAGCATCATCAAGATATATGGTAGACATAGGCGCGTTTTCCTAGGGGCAACTGAGGCAAAACCTCCTAGGATTCAGAATCCTCCACATTTCCAGAAGAAAGGAGAAGAACTTTTAGTTAGGTTGATTTCAAACATATTAACAATCAGATTTAGCGTACTCAAATATGTAAGTACTTGTATATGTTTTAACAATTGCTTTATCTTTTACCAAAGTGAATAAAGTGGATTTAGTTGGGTGAGTAAAACTCTGTGGCACTGCAACAAGATACAATTTATTTTTTATTTAAACAAAAAAGACAAATAAAAACCACTAAAAATTACTAATGAAATTGAATATGTCAAGTGAATTGGTGAAGTTAAGTCAAATTATTGTATTTTTTTTTTTTTTTTTGTATATTTTGAAGTGTTGTCGAAGTTGCTTAACCACCCCTCCCGCCCTGAATAAATAGAATAAATTCAAAATGAGAATCATGAAAAATATAGCAAACAATAAATATTTGTTTTTGTAAAATCATTTCTGATTCTATTTTATGTTGAAGATGTTGTTGTTCTTTTAAGTTTTTTTCTTATCAAAAAAACCAAGCGTAAATTAGTTGGAATTTTTTCTTACTTTTGAATAATATGAAAACTGTGCAAATTCTGTTCTGAAGTTTCTTGTGTTCTTTCCCCCACCATAGGGGTTCTTTTTTGTTCTCGTCATTTGAAACAAATTTGTGTTTTGTTCTGGTTTTTGTTTTTTTTTTTTTTATCAAAATGCGATGACAATTAATGAGAACTTGTAATGCTGCTGCTGGGTTCTTTGTTTATTGACAGATAGAACGACCGACCGACTGAAAGATACTTAGATATAAACAGTCAGTCATTGAGTCAGTCAATCAGTTAGTCAGTGTCATTAGAAACCTTTTATAGATAAGTGTGACAAATGAAAATTTTGTAAAACATTTTCAAAGCTATTAAAATTTTTTATTTTTTCAACTTCATTTAAATATATTATGAAGAAGAAAAACTAACAATAACAAAATAAGCAAACAAAAAACCTGTCTTATCTATCTTAATTATTTGGATGAAATGCTTTCATTATTTTATTTAAATAAATGGATTTATTTAGTATAAACATGTATGATTACAATTTTGTTTTTCTGCTAATTCATTTGTTTGAAAGATCATTTTGAGTATAGGTATGTTAAGAAAAAAAAAACTGTAAGATCTCTCATCTTACCCTGTGAGTTGGGTGGGTATAGCGAGTAGTGGTGGTGCAGATTCACAATATGTAGTGAGTAGAGGGAAATGATTCCATTGCGTATCTCCTTTGCTCATGACCTGTACTATCAAAAAAACAAAGACATTTTGAAGCTTCAACATTTAAAAAATTACAAAAGACATATAAATGGAGCTAGGCTATATTCTTGACTGGGATCTTGTATAATGTCTAAATCATTTATCCATATAACATTATCGGGTAATGAAAGGAAATAAATCCTCAATAAACCTGTTCATCACAGAAGAATCTTTTGAACATATTATGGACAATTCAATTTTAAATCATCCATATATTACTATTTCGATCCATTTGCTCAAAATTGGGATGAAATAAGTTTCAGCAAGAGAGAACTAAAGGGATTAAGTTTTTCTCTTTGAACTGTTCAAATAGCAAATAGAGAATGGAAAGGATTTTAGTCTTTCCGTTTGTTAATCTGTTTAGCCGGGTTTCACCTAGTGCCACAGTTTTGATTTGTTCGTACTCCCCTAGTAAATAAAATCATCAAAATCATATAATTATTTAAAAATATTATTTCATGTGATGTGGTGAGACAAAGTTAACTTGTTTTCCCTTTTCACAATTTTTTTTTTTTTTTTAGAAATAAATATGTATGATTTTTAGTATGCTATTAGCCCAAGCTCTTCCTGAATCAACTATATTATTATTAGTACTGCCATTAATTCGATTTTAATAAAACACATTATTTTTTTTTATTGAATTTTTCTCAATATTGTATATTGTTTAGTGTAGCGAAACAACTGATTTGCTTAATAAGTGTTTTTTTAAAATAAATAATAGACACTTCATGGGTCATTTGAAAAGTTGTAAGCCCCAACAACTACTTAGTAATATTATAGGTGCATTGTGGTTAATACATTCTTCTTTTAATGATATCTGTTAACACTCAGTGATTAATTTGCTCTAAAACTTCAATCGTCAACAATTATCCAAAATATTTAATTGTGTTGATAGGTAAAATGGATGGGATTTGGTGAGGCAATTCATAAGAAAAAGGAACCGAACATTACTTCCCCCAAAAATCAAGACCCATAGTGATTGCATGTAGTTAAGGGATGTTAGAGTAGTTGGACGATTGGTCTTACTCCTTTTGGAACTAATCCGTAGAAACAAAAAAAAGATCCAAATCCCCATGTGGCAAATTTGCCCAACTACCCTGGTCTTTGAGGAAAAGCTTTCAGAGAGTACGAACCTGTGTTGTAATAAAATTACACAGGAAACTCTTTGTATTCAAATTGAGGTTCAAAAATGTTCAGACAACCCAACCAACATGTGTTTTTTCTGAATTTATTGCATAGTGTTTAGAGAAGAGAGAGCTGATGCAAATAAAACAAAAACAAAAGAAGAAAATTATATAGACAATGGATTGGTTTTAGTTCTGGCTATATACCGACGGACAACTTGACAGTATGCACAAAATCCGAACATAGAATCGAATGATTTTAATCAGAAGTCACGAAAAATCTAAAATAAATTAAATGCAGTAATTAACATTACTTTTGAGAAATAGTGAAAGGGTATAAATAAAAATATTGATGATGATGATAATGATTATGATGATTTCATGATTTCATAATAGAATTAGCTAATAAAAAAATTAAATTTTGTATTGATAATAAAAAGAGTTAAATACCTACATATTAGGATCGAGCACACATAGATTGGAATAATCGTCCTTTGTTAGTAGTATCAATTGTTACAATAAATCCAATCGGGGCCGCCGTAATGAGCCTCTTGCCTACTACCGGAACATCAAAACCTATAAAAGTAACAATGTATCTTTGTGACTAATATTAAAGACAAATAAGTATGTTGACCAAGACTTTATTCCCATTGTAAAGGAGTCAATATAGTATTGCTGGTATTTAAAATATGCTTAATACTTTTATTAATATATTGAACAACTACACTTTCTGTCTGTCGTCTGTTATTTTTGGTGATTCCTAGTTTTGTGATTGGAAAATTCTATCAATAATCGCTAGTATTCTGCAGGATCAAGAAGAATTTAGTCCAATTGAGAAAACAAAAATCAAGTCATTTGAAGAAAGAAATATGTATTTTAGTGATTGGAAAATATTTTAATTGATTATTTATTTCATTTCCATAGTTACGTTAAGTTCAGAACTAACTAGTAATTGCAGATTATTATTCACTTTGATTATTCACGTTCCACATTAGAATGTCTCATAATTTTACTTGATTTATGGTTTTGTTCAGCTCTTTAAAAGCTAATGATATTCAATAGTCAAGCATCAAGGTACCTAAGCACCAAGTATCTAAGTCTTGTTGTTCTGTTCTTAATTAGCCGTCATAATTATTGTTAATTAGATAAAGTTGTTTAGTAATTTTCGCTTTACAAAGTATCTCAATGCAATCTAATATAATTTTACTATGTTCATAGTAAGTATCTCAGTATCTACGAGTCTTATTGACGATTTGTCTTAAACGTATTGTCACAGTCACTGTATTTTTAAGTATGCGGTAGTCAGCACCCGGCTAATGATTTTAGACACCTGTTACAATTATCCCAAACTCTTGACTAAGTTGGAATGATTTGCAATAAATTCTAATTTATTTTTTTCCTAAAGCATGGAATATTTAATTTATCATAAAACTTACTGTATTGTAACATATTATTAAATTGGAGTAGCAAAAATATCACCTACAGATGACTATAGACAACTCGACTGTATTCCGATATTAACAAGCAGTTAATAATAAGTAAATTTAGTGATTTGTATCAAGTTCTAACTATCCATCTAAATCCAGTTATATATAGTACTTAGCATACTACATATGATCGCAAAAGGGTCCAGATTAAGCCGGTTTTATTGCCAATATAAATGTACATATATATATTCGACCAACAATCATGATGAAATTATCTTACGCTTCTATCTCAGAGTCGGTCGGTTGGTTATACTATTATACAAACATCTGTCCATTAGATGACAGTAACAACTATGGCAATGGCGGTAATAACAACAACTATATTACATGCCATATTAGACATACATAGTTCCTAGCCATGCAAAGTTCATAGATTTAAGTAATACTTATACTATTGTAGATAAGTTTATAAATAGATTTAAATATGAACGAACATGTTTTATTGCAATTGGTTATAAATTTGCAAACTTGTCTCGATTGCATTCCATAAAGTGTGGGCATTGCATATGGATGAGAGTCTTCTATCTGTTCGTCTATCCGTCTGCTTGTCTATCTATCTAGCTATTTTGTCGGTGGCACGTGTGATTCAAAAATGAAGTGACTCCTAATAGTGTCAAGTCATTCATGATGATGATGGCGATGATGTCGATGATGATATGTACTTATGATATTGTCATACTTACTAAAGTTCATTAACAATTTCCATACTTATGGAAACAATATACCATACAATGTTTGTATTTGTATCATCTCAATATCCCTGGTTACATATGTAAACTTTTCCGGATTTCAAGTTAATCTGCATGTCAAATCAAATGATAAACTTCTCTTACTATGGCCATCATAATTGACAGATCACTAAGAAGACTTATCCTTCTCGTGTAGACCAAACTGTTCTCAGATTGGTTTTGAAGGGAAACTTCTTTAGCGGCGTAGAGCATATCTTTAGAGTGAAAAACTAAAAAATTCGTCACGTTTTTTCGATTCTGTATCTCATGAACCGCACTAGGTAGACTCTTCAAATTTTCATAGAGTGTGCCATATCCACAATACATAAAAAATTTTTGGAAAATCCACCAGACAGGTCAGAAAATCTCAGTAAAGAAATTACAATTACACAACAACAATATGCTATGCTTGTGTGTTGTACAAAAACAAGCGAATGTAAAAGAAAAGGATACGCGAAACACCCAGAAGCTCGCATTTGATCCAATTTTTGGGAAAGAGGGGACAGACGTAGACTGGACAGAATATTTTGGATGCAAATATTGTATTTGTTTTCAGATTAAATCTCTTTCTCTTTCTGTCTGTTTTTAAGAAGTGTCACTTTTATCACGCATACGATGGCTATAGAGAAAGATATCGCCCCCACCTAAAACGATTGTTGAAGCTCAAGTTTTCTTATGATCTTTTATTATATTTCATAATTCATTTTCTATATATGTATGCAAAATGAAATAAGATTTAAATTAAAAAACGTGGTCCATGGTCATTATTGGGACATAATTCGTAGAATTAAGCAAAATTTTACAAACAATTTTTATATGGTCAGGTTACATTGACATCAAAGTATCTGATAAACTACACCTATTAAATGGACTCAAAAGGTGAGGCTTGATTAAACAATTCATGTTAGAATGAAATCAGTTTTAATTGCTAAAGCTATGAAAAAATTAGGTAAAGTAAAGTATTTATATTCTTATAATAATTAGTAAGACACATAAATGTTTTTAGTTACAATTATTTTTATACGTAGTTGACACCTCAGACAGGGGAGATCTTCTTGATTAGCATGAAATTTTTTATCCTTAGGTTTTAAAGATATTGTGTTGCTGTTTGACAGTTGAAATGATTATTTTTTTAGGAACTGCAAACTTTTTGAAGAAATTCCAGAAACAATGGAGTTCCTTAAGAATGAATTTTCTCATCTATTTTGAAATTTATATTGATGGAAAAATTATTGTGATGAAAAAAAAAAAAAAAAAAAAATTGATTTGAAATATTTCTCATTTACCGATTTGATAACTTAATTTGAAGCGACAAATTATGCACAAATCGTTGTCAATTGACACGAAATTAAATTAACTAAACTACAACTGAGCTGAACTGATCTGATTTCATCTCAAACTCATTTCAACTCAACAGAATTGAACAACTTAACTGATTTGTTAATATTACAATATTTATCAATATGTACATTGAATATTGATATATGTAGAATAGTTTATGTTTGCATAAATTTACTTACTCAGACATATGGACAGACAATTCAATTGTAAACATGCCATAAACAGTGTCGCACAAAAGTCTATCATTAAAACAAATAACGCATGATTTCACAAAAAACAGAAAACGCAGAAAAGGCACTTAAACTTATTTGAAATCATAAAATAACACGTGGTTGGACTTTCACGGGCCTCTATGGTTGTCTGTAAACCTGTGCGCCTTGACGTGACTAAATTTTCCATTGTAATAGAATTGCTATGTTACTCTCCAGGATTTCCCTTATTTGCTCAATTACGTTCAAATCCGGGAGTTAGTCTGTTCAATTGTCATGATGGTGATAAATTATAGAAGCCGGATGGTCCTTAACAATGTAGCAATGTGTTTTGAATCATTATTATGTTGGATGGAAAATCAAACAGTCAGCGATACTTTTCATTTATGATCTAAAATATTTTGGACAAGGAGTATAAATGGGAGCTGGGAAACTTTTGCCAGCCATTGTATTTATGATTTGTTTGTCTATATGTGTATATGCGAGTATATATATGGTCATACGGTCAATCAATCAACTAGTTAGTTTTGTGGATCCGTAAATGGTAATTATGCAATATGCAACACATATGGACGGAACCTGAATGTTATTGTCAATTTTGCATTGTTATTACAATTGTTGTTGTCAATCTTGAGATTCCAATCTGAAATGAAAAATTATTATATCTCTAACAAGATTTTTCTAGGTAAATTCTAATTCTTTTTTTTCTAACTTTTTGCATACTTCACTAATGAACAAATCAGAGGGGGGAGTTACACCAACAAGCCATATTATGTGTGTGGGTTTTTTATCTTAATTCATTCAAACACACGGCTGAAATTTTAATTGTAAACAAAAATATCATTGGTCATTGGTGAATACCCGAACAACAATAAAGTGGAATGATTTTATTTACTCGTATTAAATGCTCACTCGTACTTTATTGATATGGATTAACAAGTGTTAATAAGGGGAATGAATTGTAATTGAAAAATGTCTTCTTGGAAAAAACTAATCTAGAAATTTGTTGCATATCATCATAAGTGAGTCGATTTTTGGGATGTACACAAGATTAACTAAATGTTTTTTTTTTTATTGCTTTTTAAATATTCAAACCCAACAAATTAGAAGCGTCACATGCTTTACGAAATGATTTGCATTTGAAAAATATTAAGTGGAGATCTCAGAAATTCCATTAAGTATAATTTATTAAAGGCATGTCCACATTTCTTGTAGTCATTTGTGTGTATCAGTGTTACTTGGTCAGGTCGCCTATTAATTGAAATGTTAAATTAAAATCTCTATTACATATACAAGAGATTAATCATTTTTGTGGGATAAAAACTATAAGGATACACAAATTTGTATAATTTGTAAAATGTTAAGCGAAATTTGGTCCAAATCTTAACATTTTTCACATTTTCACAGGTTCACTGGGGCATAAATTCAAGACTTCGTTGTTTGTAAAATAAGTAAGGAAAGATCCTAAACATTTTTTTTAAATTTTTATATCTTTACTTAGATACAATAATTTTCTTAATCTTAACTTCACTTCTATAGAACTTGTAGATTTCAA
Source organism: Amiota albilabris (assembly GCA_037040105.1). Classification (NCBI taxonomy): domain Eukaryota; kingdom Metazoa; phylum Arthropoda; class Insecta; order Diptera; family Drosophilidae; genus Amiota; species Amiota albilabris. The sequence continues at coordinate 5,306 of JBANCV010000495.1, read as the reverse complement.
ATACTTTAAAGAGAAAAAAAATTGCTATTTGAAAAAATTATGTAAATTTATTTACATTTACATTTATTATTAAAATTTTAATGAATTTGTTAAATGAATTATAATTGAACGTTCAAGATTAAAAAATTTTTTTATTTATAAACATTATGATTAAAAAATAATGTTATTTTCGAACTTATAACACCTGTTTGCTTTTTTCGCATGTGCTTAGAGGTTTATAGATTCTTAGATTAATGTTTATTCCTTTCGGACTAGTATAAATTGTGATGATGTTTGTAATACATACATACCTAGCTATTCTAGTCCCAAGACATTTATCCATTCATCTGTCGTTTTCTGTACAAAGAAATCTTTTGAATTAAGTTTATATTTCTATCTATAATTTTAATCAGGCACCTTTGATTACTGGTGAAGGTAGCAGATAGACTACAAGTAATTTCCACATATTCTAGCTTAGTTTTCCAATCCTGCACAAAAACAAAAAAAAAAACTTTTCAATTTTAAGCTTTTGAATTGAGATCAAGTATGAACTACTAAGTACAATTTCAGTTGAAGTTCCTTTATTACAAGCGAAAGTAATTTGTCTCTTTAAGATTCCACATCCTAGAATCGAATCAATTCGAATCTAAGCAATTTATCGTGGAGGTGCTCCTACATATGTATAAAAAATGAAGTTTTATGAATCTTCTGTATTTAGATTTTTTGCATATCTTTTGAAATTCAAATAAAACTTTATCAAGGTAAAAGGTATTAAAGTTTCGATAAAACCGCATTTAATTTTCTATTGTATCTTGTTTTTTTTTTACTTGTACAAAGTATAGGTAGACCTTCGGTACTGATCTAAACTCATTAATAAAACATTTATGCGAAATTTATCAAAAGAATGAAATGAAAAAATACATGTGAAAACAATAAACAGGCAGAATAAAAACAATTCAGAAAAAAGAGAATAAAAATTTAAATAAAATATATTACAAAGAATGCAGAAATTTATGCAGAAAAAGAATTAGTAGTATAGTAAATTATATTGTACAATGACAAAAGATTAAGGCGAGAAAACTGATGGAAACAGCACCGCCACCTGTTGCCGTTTTGGTTGAAGATCTTTTATCACATCATCAAATTGTATATAGAAAATAGCTAGTATATCAAATTCATTGCAAAGTTTGCTAACGAAGTGATGAGGGTATCGAAGGATCAAATTCTATTGATCTCACTGTGTATTTAATAGAATAAATTTTTAATTTTGTATAATATGTTTAAACAGAATTTTGAATCACATGCTGAGGTATTGTAATCCAGAGTTTTGTCTACATACAGTACATATTTCTTAACCGACAGATAGAATAGAAAGGCTGTGCATTAACAGCGACGAGTTCATCCGAAATTCCTTTAGTATATTGTGTAATTGGTTTAGACTGCTCTCTTTCATGTTGATAAGCTGGAAGGACTTCAGTGTAGGTGTCATTAAAATGAGAGCAATGACGGTGGTAAGCTGAACCGTGAAAGCCTAGGCAACCACCGAAATTTCTGAACCCCTTTACCATTACAAGGTGTCAATACAGCAAGTAGATTCTTAAACGAAGATCATTAAACTTGTGGAGATATTGAATTCATATTCAATTTTAACACTATGAAATTTTCAATGAAATCGTTTTTAAAGAATTCTACAATGTTTTTCTTATTTTTATAAACAAACAAATTAAATGCATTTGCATGATATAGTCGTGCGTTGAACAATTGCAACCGTTTTTCAGTTGCCGGTTAACCTTGAAAGCAACTACTACAATAACAAAGAAAAATATCTATGGTTTTCGACAGACTGACTGACTGACTAACTCAAAACCGAAAGTCTTGGCGACTTGTATAATAATTTATTTGTTTTGGTGGTGTTCTCTTACTTAAAAACTTTACTAGACATAAATTTTGAAAATCTTATCTATCGATGACGATGACAACGCCGACAAGGCGCTGCTGCGCCCCTCTCTCTTTTGTTCTTTTTTGATGTTGTTATTGGAATGAATACGATGTCACGAGAATTAACACGTTCACCGGACACGAACAATGCTGAACACTTGCTGCTGCTGCTGGTATGACAACTACGACTACTGGTATTGGGGGGTCTTGATTTGCTTAAAGACTTTGTTTCTTACTTCATTCCTTTATTCTTAAGCCTCTCTCAATTCGACAACTAAGTCGAATCATTTAAAGTTGGCTAAAAGTTTTATGATTATTTTCTGTTCTTTGTTCATTTTCAGATATTAACAACTTTTTTTAACATGCAACATTATTTTTTAATATTCTCTTGATTTTTTCCCGCTGTATTTTTGTTAGTGTTTTTTGTTTTTTTTAGTAAAGTCATTTTTAATAGTTTCTTAGTTTGTTAACATGTTTGTTTTTTGTGTAAGAACTGTTTTAGGTCAGTTAAATTAATATTAAATATCTGTTTTTCTTTTTGAACTTACTCAATCATAAAACTCTAAGGCGTGGGCATCTCAAACTTTTGTAGTTCTTGGAAAATAGTAAAAATTTTAAATTGAACATAACAACAAGGTGTCCTAAATGATTTTGTAGATTTTCCGACAAATTTTTCAGGACTCTGTAACATTTTTGGCATTTTATTCTTCACTTACATATATATATGCTCAAGTAAAAGTTAGTTTCAATAATGGCTCGTTGTGGATAAAGCGGATTTTATGGTAAAGCTCCAACGGACCTAATACATCTCAGACCTTAGCAGAAACAATCACAAAATACTGCTTCGAATATATGAGGTGAGGTGCTAATGGCATCGAAAATCATCGGGGAGATCTATATTGAACATCCTTTCAAAAAAATCCAACATGGTAAACCTGCAGCCAAAGGCAACTATTGCAAAAGTAAAACTTCTTCATTTGTGCAAGTTTGGTATCCTTCATATGCAGTGTGTCTGTTCAAGAATGAACAAGTAGTAGTAGTATGTAGACAATAGTTTACCACTACTTCTGTTGGACAATATCGGAAATGTCTTTATGATTTAATGCAAAAATTCATTTCGATCTCCATACTATGGACTATACTGAGATTGTAAATATGTTTATGTTGGAAGAACAAAGAACGATATTGTAGGAGAGCTTGAACTTGCCATTTTGAGATAATGGGGATTATTCGACAAAATCCTCCTGTTAAACATAAATAATTCCATGGAAAAGATGTTATTTAATATGGCAGAAGCATAATGAAGATTCTTGACAAACAAAAAGTTTCATTAAGCACCTTATTTAAACCGAGATAGAATTCAAATGCTAAGTCCAGGCAAATGGATGTAATGAATACAGTTACGGTGAATTTGTATGATTGATGATGTATAGGTTAAGATGATCAATAGCAAGCTAAGCTTCTCAGGACATAATTTTAAATTATTTTTTAAGCCACTTTGTTTTATATATGTATTTTATTTTGGTTAAACTAAATTTTCATTTAGAATTCTGAACAACCAATTTGCTATACATAATCATAAACAGAAGATTACGGAAGTGCGATCTCAAATGGGCATATTATAATAATAATAATCAATAGTAAAAAATTTAAATTTTAACGCTATTGTAATCGAAGATTAATAAAATATATAAAATATATTGTACTACCACTAAATGTAGTATGATAATAAACATATATATTAAAATTCTATTGTTATCTTAATATCGAATTAAAACCTTTTTCAGTTTATATATTTTTAGTGACTGAATTATACAATACTAATTCTAAAGATCTTTTGTTTAAAAATGAACTTCGAAGTATAAGCTTAAAAAGCATTTGTTAAAAAAAAAAAAACGCGTGTATGTGTTCCAAAGATTTCTAGTTCAATGTCAAGGTCTATAAGCGCGTAACCGACGCAGTCAGATTTACACTTACTACACGCATATTTGATCAGATCACATCAAGTCACGACGTCGTCATGCATAGAAGAACGAACGTTAACCGAACAAAATTCAAAGTCAACACCACCACAACACATTATGTCTCATTATGTGTACATATATACTTACTATATGCATGTATATAATTACTTTACTTGTATGGTAGATCTTCAACCTCCGTCATTGTCATCGTCTAGAGCTTAACCGAACTAATAAATACTACTTTATGTTATTGTATACTGCAATATTACAATATTTTTCAGTATGTAGTTACACAGTTTACAATAAAAACATTGCCTCCTGGACATGCATGACTGGTTTTCTAGACTGTAATACTAGAGTGTGACTACACTATATAGAAAAGAAAAATGAAAATATCTATATTAAAATAATATTAAATAAATAAATCATAAGATTGTCGTGCGAATGGAAAAATAAAGAAACAAAAGAAAAATTAAAATGACAAAGTCGATCGATCGAGAATGCCATGTGTGTGTGTGTGTGCCGGAGTTATGTAGTAGAATATACAAGACTATATAGTAATAACAATAATTCATTGAATATTTACATACTATGGTATATGAATGACATGGCCAGGAAATGGGAAAAATACCAATTTGTGGTATTCAACAGTTTACTTAGTTAAATGCGTTAAAATTAAAGCGAGTAACTTTATACAATATAAGCCAATATAAGTAACCGCAACATTTAATAATTGGAGGAGCTTTTATTTTTTGTTCTTTATATATACGTATATAGAGCTTGGAATAATCCATTATCCATTTGAGCGTGAAATCTCATTGTGGTTTCTTTATACTACTTACTTAGTACAACAATTCTTTGTTTAATTCTTTGTATATTTTGTGTTTAACTTTTATGTGGTTTTACTTCTTCTATTCGGTTCTGTTCTGTTCTTTTCTGTTCTATTCTATTCTCTTCTTTTGAATATTATATATCCAATTACATATAACACATTATTCCCTTTTTATAAAACAACCAGTTACTTGCATTTAATTAGTTTTGGACATGATGATTGTAGTACAACATGTTGTTTGATAGATGTACTTACATATAACTACGAGTATGTTGTGATGATATCTTCAAGTTGTTTGTAACATATAATATAAAGTAGATGAGGATGGACCAGCTTTCTGGGTAGTTTGGAAATGTTTTTGGTTCGATCGATTCTGGCTGGTGATTTCAAAAGTGTACAGTGCCATTCCTACTCCCATATCATAATCATCATCAAGCATCACAATGAGATCGTCAAGCTTCCGATTGTACTATCCCTCGGGTCAATTGGATTGCTTGCCCTTCTATGCTATTATAAAGAATATACAAGGTGTGTGTCAAAAGTTTCCGAACTTTTCAAAAAGAAAAAAAACTACAAAATAGTTTGGAATGAAA
>JBANCV010000494.1:0-35815 GCA_037040105.1 Amiota albilabris | reverse complement strand
GTTTCATTCCAAACTATTTTGTAGTTTTTTTTCTTTTTGAAAAGTTCGGAAACTTTTGACACACACCTTGTATAAATTAAATATATGTATAACGGTAATCATTTCGATAACATGTCTCGATATGTTATCGTCTTTTAAAAATGCTATACATACTTATATACAAACATCAATACAATAACATGCAATAAGAATCCATCCAGAGGAAAAAGGAAACTAAGAATAAGTAGAAGAAGAAAAAGAAAAAGAAAAAGAAAAAGAAGAACAAGAAGAAAAATAAGGAGAAGAGGAAATGTATTAGGCAGCGAATAGAAAATAAAAGAAAAGATAAGCGTGAAAACAAGCAAGAAATGCAAGGAAAGGAAAAAACCAACCCCCAAAAAAAGGGATACAAGAATTGGGAGCCAAAGCAAATGAGCTATATGTATGGATACGAAACAGATTTAAAGAGTGGAGCTGAATTACGAAAATTCTAGATTGTCCATCTCAAAGAGAAGGGAATAAAACTGATGAGCGAGAGAGCCCCTTGGGCAGCCAAGAGCGAAAGAGAGAGAGAGAGAGCAACAAAGGGGAACAATTGAGAGCGAGCGCAAGGGAAAATAAGTAAAATTGGAAAAACTAAGCATGAGACCTTTACTTTGCCCATAGATACCCCACCCCCTTACCACCCCCCCCCCCCACACACACACACACGCATACACATATATATGTATGTATGCATATGTACACACTACACAGAAGCAATGAGGAAAACACAACAAACCATAAAACATTCGCAAAAGCTCGTTGAAGTAGTCGACAACGACGACGATGAAAGCAACATCATTTGAGGGAGTGGTGACTTTGGATTGGCGAAGAGAAGTGAAAGTTCGTGAGTTAGTAGGTGGGTGTGTTGGAATATCGAGTTGTTATACAGTAGTGCACGAACACATCCACAATTGTAGATAACAGAAAATTCGATTTATGACACACGCAATGGTACATGAAAACGAAAAACAAATGAAAAGAAGAAAATTGCGACTCTCCTCCTGAAAGTAATGCGATGAGGATAACGACGCCGGTAATGATAGCACACGATATAGCGCAGATAATTGGTGTGGGTAGAATAAAATATATGGCCCCGTCGCTGTGGGACGGCTAAATACGAAATTTCACGAAAAGAACTCTTGTTGCAAATACACTGCAACAAATTACAGTGACAATTTCACCTATTTCAGCTAGTACTTTCATTTCATAGATGATGTGCAAATGTTTGTCTGTAGTACAGGGTTCTTGTAAATACGTATACTATGTACATCCATAATTATATAGTCAACATTAAACCGGACTTTTGGGGCTGACTGACGTCTAAATACAATACAGACCCATAAAGACTTTGTCTAATATGATGAAGATTTTCTGATATACTTCTTTTAGGATTGAAATGGATTCGTCGATTTCATTCAATTTTACAGTGTAACATCAAAGACATTTGTGCTTACAAGGGAAATGATGGGGATGAGGTAAAGGATAATGGTTGGATACAACAGCGAAATGAAAACACAGCACGCGATAACAAACTAAAAGGACCAAAAGATAATACAAATGCAATTGCTAGTTTGTATGTATGCGAGGGTGTGTGTGTGTGTGTGTCTATGCATGTAGTGTGAGAAAGAGAGAGAGAGAGGCAGACAATGAGAGTGCACCACCAGACGACGACTATAACTACGAACAAATCCGAATAGAATCAGTCGAGGCATCCTAACAACAACAGCAATTAACATTACAAATACGAAAGATATACGATGTCAATCAGTATACGAATGATGTTGATGATGATGATTATGATGATGATGATGATTATGGTGATGATGATGATTATGTTGACAGCAGCAACCAACCATTGCGGGTGGGTTGATGGGTTGCGTGGGTTTGATTGCTTTGACCAAACAGTTGGGTGGCGCATTCCTTGCTTTTTGCTCTTTATGGTCGCTGCTCCTGCTGATACTGCTGCGTTTTAACGGCGTAAAAGAAGATTAGAAAAAAAAAAGAAAAAACACGAACTCAACATTAAAATGACTTCAACTCGACATCATCATCATAATTATCATTAACAGCGTTGTCCTTGTCGTTGTCGTTGTCGTTGTCGTTGTCGTTGTCATCGTCGTCGAAGTCGCATAGTTGTTATCCTTGTTGTTGTCGCCTTCGTCGTCAACATCATCATCGTTCTCGTCCTCGGTCTCATAGTCGTCGTCGTCGTCGTTGTCGTTGTCGTTGTCGCTTATACATAAATAAAAAGTTTTCATTCCGTCGCGACAAGTAAAACGGCGAATGACGCACGAAAAGTGCACGGCATCAGCAAGTAGCGATTGACTAAAACACATAGAGCTCGCGATTCCAAACGAGCTGAAACCGAGCCGAAGCTAACGGTTAAGGATACTATACTCGACTCGACTCAACTCGACTCAGCGCAATTCGATGCGATTGTTTTAAGCGGAGTTGCATTTTCGCTCAAGCAAAAACTATCAAAAAAAAAAAAATCATTTTTTTTAACAAATTCTGCAAGAAAAGTGGGTGTTTTTGTTTTTTATTTTAAATTTTCTTATAGTGACAGTGGTAACTCAATAAAAACAAAAAACCAGCATAGAAAAAATGCAAAAATTTACTTAAATATAGAAAGAAAATTGAAAATATAATTTGTGCAAAGCAAAAGTGAATATAGAAAAATTATATATATAAGAAAGGACACAATACTGCAATAAAATAGTTGAAATAGTTTATCTGAGTGTTGTCTGTCTGTCTGTGGGTCTGTCTGTCAGACCGTCCGTCTGCAGTTTGTCTATCGAAGACATACTTTTTATTATCATTTTTTTCTTTGTCAACTTTCTCTTTGCCTTCTTCGCTATTCTTTTTCCTTTCCATTATCATCTCCATAATTTTCATGGTTTTTCTTCATTTTTGTATGCCCCAAAGAGCTGAGCTCCCTCAGTGGGTCTCAGTGCTTCTTCTGCCACACAATCTCTCAGTGTCTTAGATTCTGTCTCTCTCGCTCCTACAGAAGGACACAAAAGGAGAGCAAGAAAAGCCAAAAGCATCCAATCCAAATATAAAAGAAAGAAAGAAATCATCAATAGGATTTCTCTTCTTTTTCTCTTTTTTTCTTGTTTGGATCTGTGAGGATGTGCGCGAGTGCCGTGAGTACGTGCGAGTGTGAGTGCCGTGAGTACGTATCTGTGTGACGAAATTTTGACTATAAAAATTATGTTATTGTTGTTGTTGTCGATCCTTTTTTTTTTTCACAATTTTTTTTTTCAAAAAGATAACAGAATGATAAATAACAATAAAAATAACACAAACTAAACGCAAAAGCCCAAAATTATGCACCACATTTGTCACTTTTCCTACATGTTGGTGAGGTTGTGTGTCTCTGTGTGTGTGTGTGTGTGTGTGTGTATCTATTTGTGCCTGTGTTGAATTCTAGACTGAACAAGTACATACATACATATATACATACATCCATCTATGAAAATACATACACATGTAAAGATATTTTTCACTTGATTTCTACTACTTGACTAAATCAAAATATGCCACATGAAAATTTTAGTACAAATAAATAAAATTTTGTCAATCATTTTTTTTTTTTTGTTGATTAAATATAAACAGACATCATGAAGGACTATTCTACAATACTTAGGGCGTTATATATACATACATCCTTACACACAAATGCAATTCTCACCAAGAACAAAGCAAATTTCACATTTCTTGTTATTTTTAGTGTTCATTGTGTGAGGAAGAACAACAACAACATTGAATACTAAAACAAAGACATCAACAACAATAACAATCACAAATACAATTTTATTGTGAATTCTAGAGAAAAAGTTGCTCATCATCAAGAGTTTGTCCATCCAAAATTTTGAATTTTTGTTTCTCTTATTACCCATTTCTCAATTCTTCCCACTCTCCCTGTATCCCTGTATCCCTGTCTCCATGTCTCAGAGTCTCTATCTCTCTATTCATTCCTCAGTTTGAATATAATTTATTTTCGTCGCAATTCTCTTGTTTTGATGTTATCAATTTGCTCACTATTTCAAAAAAGAAAAAAAAAACTTGCATACTTCAAGGCATACAAGCTGTGGCAACACTCTCGTTTGCAAATTCTGGCAACACTACAAATACACATATGCATATAAACATATGTATGTATGAACATACATACACATAACTGTTGTTTGTTGTTTTCCTTTTGCCAACGGATAAACGAATGAACGAGAAACACAAAGCAACATTGCAAAAACAAGAATAAAAAATAACGACAATGACAAAGAATCCTTAGCATTTTTCACTCATATACACGCTCCCACAGGCTTACTCTCTTGCTTGCTTGTTTCTCACTCTCCTTTTTGCACTGTATTTGTCTCCAAGCATTTACACTCGCTATACATATATGCACATACATACATACATACATACATATATACGTTCGTCTCCTTCCTGCCAGCCTGAGCTCCCATGCACACAGGCACACAAGCAAGCAGATTTTTCCAAGCAGCAAAGAGAGCGAGAATTTCAAATGGCGAGCAGGCAGGGCGACAGACAAATCGCGCTTTGATTTGCTTTCCATCTTTCTTTCATTCGTTTGTTAGTTCGTTCGTTCGCTCGTCATTTCGTTGTTTCCTTGCTTGCTCGTTCCGCGCATTTTTTCGCGCGGCTGGCTCGGCTCACTCACAACGAAAAGGAAAAAGGAACGTAAAGAATTTGAAAAAAAGACGGGTGTAGATAGAAAGATCGAAAGAAAAGGACCGTTAGTTTCATATTGTTCGTGACTGTGACAAAGTAACAAACACAAAAATATACACTGTGCAAACCATCAAAGCTATTTATTTTTGTAATTCCTTTTTTCATCTCAATAGAAGAAGGCAAATAAATTTATCAACAAAACTTAATTTTTGTTAACAAAAAAGTAAAACTGAGAAGAGAAGAACAGAAAATGAAAGGCTTAAAAATGTATAAACATTAGGTCGACGGTGGTTTTGCGCTAACTACAGCGGCATCGGTGCCAGCGACTGCAACTGTGACTGCTGCAGAGACAGTCTAAATCAACAACAACAACAGCAACAACAACAACAAAATCATCAAATACCAAAAAAAAAAATTGCAAATAAAAGCGATAAAAAAAAAAAATTATACCAACAAAAACCAAAAAAAAAAAGTGTAAAATTACAATATTATAAAAATAATAAAACATGCGAAATCTTCATCATCGTCATCATCCCAATTATAATCATCATCAAGATTCTCAACAGCAGCAGGAGCAGCATCCAAGGAAGAATCAGAATCAGTGGCAGCAGTGCAGAATCAATGGGCGCTGTCGGCGCCGGAGCTCGTTTTCTGGTTGAATGCTTCAAATAGTTGAAGTGTTGCCACCACCTAGCCGTCGTCGTCGCTTCCGGAGGCGCGAAGGCGATTGGTGTGTGTTGGGTGCCTATGTTCGTGTATGCTTTGGAATATTGGGGCAGGAGATAAAGAGCAAGAAAGTAGTGCGAATGCAAGTAGCGAGAATAAATAAGTGTGAAGGACAATAAGCACAGAAAAGTACACACAAAACACGACGTGAATTGAAGAAAAGTAAAGAAAAAAATTGCAAATTTACACACACATAGTGAAAGATATAGAAAAGAAGTCGAAGTGAAACAAGAAACTACGAAAAAAAAAATATCTTGCGAATTAAGTGTAAAACACAACAAGATCAGAACATTTATATTATCAAAAAAAAAAAATCGAAGACAAGAAGAGGAGTAAGTGGAGTAAGTGGAAGCTGAAGACCAAGGGAAGTGGTATTAGGAGTATAGGAAACACTCACAAGTGTAGTGATAACAATAACAACAACAAACTGGCGCCTAGTACACGCACCAAGAGAAGGAAGAAGAAGAAGCAGCCGCAGCAGCAGCAGAAAGAGAGGGAGAAGAAGGCAAAGCAGCAGCAACAACAGAAGCTGCTGGAGCAACAACGACAGCAACAGGACAGGGAGCTGCAGTATCAGCAACAACAACAACAGAAGGAACTGCAGCGGCAAAGGGAGCTTAAAAAGCAGCGACAGCAACAAGAACAGCTGCAAAGAGAGCAACAACAACGGCAAAAGGAAATTAGACAGCAACAACAACTACGTCATCAGCAGCAGCAGGCAGAGGCAAAGCAACGACAAATTGCTAAGCAAAAACATCACTTCAACAGACGTGGCAGAAAACGACACTACAGCAGTAGCAGCAGCAGCACTAACAGCAGCAATAGCACGAGCAGCAGCAGCCCCAGCCCTAGTCCCAGCCCAAGCCCCAGCCCAAGTCTGAGCCGAAGTCGGAGTCAGAGCCGAAGCCGAAGCCGAAGCCAAAGCCAAAGCCGAAGTCAGAGTCGTAGTCCCAGTCTCGATCATAGTCAAGCAAGTAATAATAACACTTTAAACACTAACTCGCTCAACAACAACAACAACAACACCAACAATAATAATAATAACAATATAAGCAGCAGCAGCAACAACAACAACAACAACAATATCTGCAATAGCAACACCAAAATGTCTAAAACCAATAACGATTTCAGTGCATTCGATTTTAATGACAGCTCTGATAATTCCGATACACCATTGGCTCCACGTTCAGCATTTCTCAGTCGTGTTGGTGCATCATCAACAACTACAAACATTGCTGGTTATAGTGGCGCTGGCAGTGGCAGTGGAAGTAGCAGTAGCCGTGAAGGTAGAGTGAATGTCAACACTAACAACAACAACAATAACAACAACAACTGTGTGAGCAGTTCAAACAACACGAACAACATAAGTTCAACAAATTGCAACAACAATTCAGTACCCAGTAATAACAACGGGAACCATTTGCAACGTCAACCCCATCAACAACGTCATGACTTCAGTTCGAGTTCAAATAGTAGTAACAGCAGCAGCAACAGTAGTTGCGATACCAACATAGAGCAACGACAACAGCAACTACAACGTGGCAATGGTCACAATAGTAGTATTAAACAGCTGCAGCAACTTCAAGAACATCAACAACAACAAGTTAGCGATTCACAAACTGTCTCAACAACGCTGAATGGCAAAGTCAGTGCAGTCACTGGAAACGGCGTTAGCAATAACGCCAACAGCATGATCAGCAGCAGTAACAGTAGCAGCAACAGCAACAAAAGCCATCATCAACAGCACCAGGTGCGAAAACAACAGCCACAGCATGAAGCTAACTATGATGATGATGAAGACGAGGACGGAGAAGAAGATGAGGAGGAGGAGGAAGAAGAGGAGGAGGAAGACGAAGAAGATGAAGAAGATGAGGATGAAGATGAAGATGACTATGAAGAAGAGGTTACAGATCAGATTGGTCGATCAAATACGCACGAACAAGCAGGTGGATTAACTACAGGTGTTGGAGGTGTTATTATTGATGAGAATGGTAAAGGTGATGTCACAAATGATGCTAACAATGCGACTGCAGCAGTTGCTGCTGTTAATGCCGCTGCTGCCGTTGCTGCAGCAGCTGCCGCCGCTGCATCTGCAGTTGAAAGCCAAACTGTAAATCACACACATAATCGAATCGATGGTAATGTCGATGAAGACGATGATGATGATGAGGAGGAGGAGGAAGAAGATGACGATGAAGAAGAGGAGGAGGAAGACGAGGAGGAAGATGATTATGATGATGAGGAATATGATGAAAGTGGCCAAAGAACAACAACTGGAATTCCGGAGCCTAGTGTCAATGGCAATGGTACTGGCACTCCTTTAGCTACGGGTGCTGCAGCAGCAGTAGCTGCTGTTGCGGCAGCCGCTGCAGCTGCTACATTTAATGCAAACAAAATAGATACTGGTGAAATGTGTGATGATGACAGCGATATCGGTGCTAACAGTAATACCAACAACATCAACAACAACGGCGGCAACGACAACAATGGAAATAGCACTATCACAAGTGGTTTTAACATGGATGCAACACTTAATATACCCGGTGGTACACATTTGAATAGTGGCAGTGCAAGTGGTGGTGGCTGCGCAAGTAGCATTGCAAGTAATAGTAATCATGGCATGGGTCTCAGTGGAGTCGGTAGCAATGGTGGAGGTGCTGGCGGTGGTGGTGGTGGTGGCGGTGGTGGTGGTGGTAGTATATGTAGTGGTAGTGAACAACATCAATCACAACAGCAGCAACACCAACAACAACAGCGACTTACACACCATGGCTCCGGCGGCGGTGGTGGTGGCTGTGGCAGCGTCAGTAGCGCTACATCGGAACGTCGAAAGTATCGACATCAAAACTATAGCAAGAACATCTATATTGGCACAAAGAATGCCGAAAAATGGGAACATATGCGAACTCGTTTGCAATTCAAAAATGATGTCGAGTTTGTCGCATATTTACTGAATCTAGCAGATAATGATCCGGAACGTTTAGCCAAGTAAGTATCTTATCAATATTTTTTGTTGTAAAATATCTACACACCTAATACGTATACTATTATTCTATTCTACAAAATATATTTTTAGGCTATTTTTACCTATAACATAAAAAATGTAGGCATTTAGAAAAACTGATTCCGTATCCGTACATTTTGTGTGTAATGTTTTATTTAATAAACTGTTTTTCGCCTTTTAAATAACAGTTGTGGTAAGCTATACAACTTCCCATCAAATATAAAAGAACATCGATGTCACTTTGTGAGTTACTTGCTAAACGAACACAGAGAAGATCTGATGCAAGTCATTTCGACCATCTTACTTACCGATTAATATTATCTTCTCCATCTATTTCTATAATATACAATAATACGTGATCAGCAATCTCTAATAAATATTAAAGAATATTGCTCAGGATTACCGCAAAAATGCATATACTTAAATAAAGAGATTTGTTATTGCGATTCCAGTTGATAGATGCAACAGGTGTCTTTAGGGCTAATAGATTAAAATGCTTTCAAAAAGTTTCTTAAATCTTTTTTCATAGCAAGTGTCTATTGTCTGATATGCTGAGATTCCTTTCTCTATTTTTCCCACACATTTACTTAGTATAAATGTATGTGTACATGGGTAACATGAAGTTCTATTGAAAAACTAAGAACAGCAAAAATCTTATAAAATATTAGAAATCTCATATACGGAAAAATGCAACAATAAGTGTTGGAGCTGCTTGGATACAATAGTTTGCCTTTTATCGGCGGAGTCTTTAATACTCCCTAAGTATATCTCTGCTGTTGCATTTTCTCGGGCACTCAAAGTAAGTAGAATGAATATGGAAGCACCACATTTCGATTCTGCACTTGTTAAAGCTTTGTATCCGTGCATCCGCATGTTCGTCGGAACTCGTCTCTATTTGTACGGTGTGCGAGTGTATGCGGTTGTAGCACGCAAAAGCACTCTGTTTTGGCGTTGGTTGCTCTCGGTGATGCAATAATGACTTTGAATATGATATGGGCACATGCCCGAGCCCGTGTGTGTATTGCTTTTTCCACTTCCGCTGACATGGCTTCGAAACAAGCAACACAACTACACTTGCGAGATATGCAACTACCGTCGTTCGACATGCCTGCTGTTGATGGTGGGGTGGTGAGGCTCTATATCTGACAACAACATCAACGACAACAAGAAAGAAATACCAGAAAGCACATTTACGTACCCTCATACGGTATACACTCCTAGTATGTTATATAGCCTGAATGTTTCTGTTCTGTTTCAGCTCCTATGGTTTACGTTGGCGTTGGCGTTGTTGATGTTGTTGATGATGATGCATTCGAGCGTAAATCTCTTTTTCATGTTTTCTCTGCCTCTTCTCTCTTCTTTGGCTTTAACCTCTGTTTCAGCTTTAACAAGAAGGTTCCATTTCAAACCATTCTCCCATGTCTCCACCGTAGCTTTGTGCTCCTTTGAAAACAACGCAACAACGATAACAAAAGCAACTGTTGGGTAACTCATCTACTCGTGTGCTGCTCTCAATCGGCATCGGCATTCGGTTTTTGGTTTTAGTTTTATGTTTTTTTCAGTTTCTGTTTACGTTATTTCGTCCCTTTCATTAAAGAATTTTCGTAAGTTGGATGTATTATTTCACCAGATTTGTACTTTAAAACGTATATTGTAGTTGGTTTTTTTTTTTTTTTTCTTTTCACTTTTATTTATTTATTTAATTACAATGACAAATAACGGTCAACTTAAGATTGAAAATAAAAAAAAATAAATTATACCAATACTCGGACAACATCTTCATCATCATCAAAATTAAATTGCAACCGGTTTGGTATTTGGCACATGAGAACCTTCATTGAAAACGGGACTCCCACCTTAATGCAAGAACAGTAAGAATATTCGAGAGAAGCATACATGGGGCTGGCAGAGAACACCCGCCAATGACTCGGGTTATATTTCGCAAAAATTAATAAAGCATCGTTCAACCAACCATTCTCAGATAATATTGCTTTGACCGCAGTAGAAGCTCCAAGTTTAATTTCATCGCTCTCTGATACTCATTCATTTTTCTACTTTTCCATTCGTACGTTCATTCCTTCATTCCATCTGTTTCTTCTGTTAAAATCGAATGATGCCAACAGTGAAACCACCACTGTGCATGCAACGTACTCCATTTCGCCATAACCATCCATCTTCAACCCTTCCTTTCCCACCCTGCGCTGTAAATTCATATCCATTTTTGTTCTAATGATATGTCGTGTTCGTTGAGCTGGGGTTTTCACCATTTGGGGCCGTTTTTGTGTGTGGGAGTTTTCGAGACTGATACGAGGACCACATAATTAGTACATACGAAACCAAGGACACCAACTAATAGTTGATGTGTGCGTGGGGGTCCAAATAAGTATCAAAAATCATCCATTGCAGCAACAGAAATTAATTAAACGCATTTTCTGTTTTTTTTTTTTTTCTCATGCTCCTCGTTTGTCTTTTTCTTTCTCTGCTCTACACGAATTACAAAGTCCAAATCCAATATTCCTCCTTATCTCCCATTACTCATAATCAACATTCATTATTTATATTTTGTCTGTTTCCTTTTCCAGTCTACCACCACCTTCCACATCGAATACACCCACCAAAGGCTTCGATGGTAGTTTTAAATTGGAACCGAATCTCAGTGCTAAGGAGTTTCCCACATCAACTACCATTGGAAACAATAACTGCACATCTACGTCTACAAGCGGCACTAGTGTTGTGGAGAATGGTGATCTGACGTCTAGTGTAGCAGGCAGTGGAGGAACTGCGATACAGCGAAAGAAATATAAGAAACGCGTTCAATTCAATGAAACACTTAACGGTGGTTATCCGATAAAGGCATCAAAGGCGAATTATGCTTCTGGTAGTGCGAACACTTACGGATTGTCCAAAAACATGAAGAGACAGGAGCAGAGAGCGCACAAAACGGCAACTGTTACCAGCACAGTAACATCGCGTAACAGCAGCGATACACTACCGGAGGTTCTAGATTGCCGTATCGCTGAGAAAATTAAAAGTGAACTGGAAGCTAGTAAGGAATCGTCACCGAATGCACTGTGCCTGAAGAAACGCGATGGCTATGTGGATGCTGAAGAAGATGATGAAGACGACTTGGACGAAGATGAACATGATGAGCCAATGAGCAGTAATATGGTGGCTATGAATGATACTGTGGATGGTATTAATGGGCAATCGTCTCTGGCAGCAAGTACATCCACGGCGACGGCAGATAACTTCCACATGCGCACTAAAGGTAGCAAAAAGTCTCTTAAACCTGTCATGATGCCACCTAGCGCTTATGATGATGATGATGAGGTTGGCCACACAGCAGGCATGAGTGTCGGCGGTGATGATGACGATGACGATGATGAGGAACTAGATGAAGAGGCTTTGGCACGAGAAATGAAAATGGAACAGAACTTTGTCGAAGAAGAAGATGAGCATGATATTGCGTTCCGTTCACACCAATCATGCCGGGAATGTTCTATTACACACGATCATAAGTTATGTCCATTGCGAAATGCCATCGCTACAGTAACCGATGCCGTGGATTTAGCGGAGTGGATTGAACGACGTAACTTGGAAGCGCTTGCCAAGCTCAAAGCTGATGCACAGCGACAAGCGAAACGTGCTGCCGCTGCTACATCAACAAGTCATGGTAATCGACATAGGCAAACACATCACGACGATGATGAAGATATGGAGGACATGGACATGGATGACACTTCGCAAATGTCAGAACTAGAAACGAAACCATTAATCACATTCGCTGAAGCTTCAGTGCCGGCTGAATTCGAACTACACAATGTTGAGCCGAATGTTACAGGCGTATTTGCGCGTACCGAGGTACGAAACTATACTCGGTTGGGGCCGCTCATCGGCCAGCCAGTGCAGACAAATGACGTGCGTGAGGGAAGTGATATGAAATGGATTTTCGAGATGTGCGAAGCTGGTGCTGATCAATCATATCTACTGTGCTGCGATAATCCCAATACGTCCAACTGGTTACGCTACATACGACCGGCCCCAAGCTATGAAGAACGTAATGTCAATCTGGTGTCCAATGAGCGTCAAGCATATTTTGTAACATGTCGTGATGTAAAAAATGGCATGGAGCTGCTCTATTGGAGTGATGATTGCAATACAATGTGGCGCAAGAAGCACAACACCGAAAAAACAAGTAAGTTTCTCATGCAATCCATTCCGAAATGATCCATCAATTATGTCATCAATAATTCAATAAATCCATTTCCCCTTTCATTATTAAATTGCAGCGTGCGGGGGTTGCAATCTTAAGTTTGACCATCCGCTCTATTACCGAACGCATTGTTCTGTCTTCCACGATCCCTCGATGAGTCTTACTATACGCAAGTACCACTGCAAGGTATGTGGCGGAGCTGTCCTTGGCAAAGACAACATTATGAAGCATGCTGCCGAAAAACATGAAGGCAAAGGTGCTTACCAATGTCAGTTCTGTAACAAGTTTTTCCTGCGACTCAACTATCTCGAGATGCATCGCACATATGGTTGTGCAGCGAATCCAAATCGAGCGCGCCCTCTTTGCGATTTTTGCGGACGTAAATTCTGTCAACCTCAGAAGCTGAAGGCGCACATCAAACGCATGCACAGCGGTAAGCAGTAACAACGCGCCTCACATACTTTCTCTAATAATATTTGTAGGTAGTTTTCTTAGTGATCCATCCTAACTAACTAATCACATATATATATATATCGTATCATATATGTATATATGTATGTACTATACCGTATCGTATGAATCGTTTGTATGCTCGTAACACAGGCGTGATCAAAGTTCAATATTATGTATATTATCAATTCATCTGCATCTGAACTTGCATAATCCTTATTAAAGACGCCTGCTTGAAGCTTATCTAATATAATCTAAGTTAATCTAATACATACTACTAATCCCTAATCACTATTCATAGTTATCATTTGCCATCATCATCATCATCATCATCATTACCATCACCTTCACTATCATTATCATCTGATTTAATTTGAGTTTTGGAATTGGTCTCTTCATTGTTATGCATCATTATTTAATTATACATACAATATATTCTTTGGATACTAACATTTCCAGTATACTATTATGTGATATGAAGTATTGTAGATAGTGTACTTAGTTACCTTCTGAATAAACATAATGTATAGAGGCAACAAAGACTACTTTGACCGACTTTAACAGACACCGTCTTTACTATACTATTGTAAGTACTTACATACAATTTATAAAGTAATATCTAGTTACAATTTCTGGTGACTTTCTTTTGATGCCAAAAGATCACTAATCCATATAAACATATTTTTTTCAATGTGTTTAGTAAATATTCAACATTCAGACTTAGAGGAATATTGAAGGACCAACCAAGAATGTAACGTAATTGTCCATCATATAACCTACAAAGCCTATATATCATAATTGAATACTAATGACAAGTAGCAACCAAAATTCATACAATACTTTTGACAAGATATGTACAGAACCAATCCTTTCCAATACAAGTACAAGTAATTTGCCTTTGTCTTTATCCTTGATTTTTTCAAGACATCATAAGTACTTTATTTGCTATCCAGTGAAAATGGATATTACAATAGATTTGATAAATCTGCTTTAATCGCATAATACCAACTAATACTACAATATATTATATTGTACATACACACCCTACACACACACACACACACACACACACACACACACACACACACACACCCAAGACACAAGCACCTACAAATACAAATACATGTATGATTTGAATTGATTTTGATTTTAGTTCGGTTGGTTTGTTCCAATGCGTTCATTTTTTTCAGTCCTCAAAATCACCACAATCCAAAATTTCATTTTCTTCATAAATTTCATTTTAGATATGGCTGAAGTTTTACGAGATTTTCAGTGTAAATTATGTTCAAAACTTCTAGGATCACGTGCCGCCCTGCAACGTCACTCGAAGGAAGTGCATAGTCGCAACTCAACAGTGGTCAGTTGTCCGCGATGTCAGAAACTCTTCCAGAACCGAAGTAACCTGAAGATACACATGTTGACGCATTCCGGCGTGCGTCCGTTCAAGTATGTAACCACCATAGCCAACAGCCACCTGTCTAAATTTTAATCTATTATTTTGTTGTCAATATATGTTGTACTCCTGTTAAATTATTGTACTTTTTATATTCTTTATGCTATACAATTTTTCTTAAACAGATGTGCGGAGCCAGAGTGCAATGCGGCGTTCACGACTAAACAATGTCTTCAGTTTCATTACAAGAAGGTGCACAACTACACTCAAGAACAAATGCCTAAGATTGAGCGGAGTGTTGCCTATACATTTGATGCTTATTCCGGTGGCATGAAAGTGGACTTTTTGGGTATGTTATGATCCTAATTGAACTTTAACCAATTGATCATCAAATTGAAATTTTTTCATTACATACAGAACAAGCGCCTCGTCGTCGACGTAAAAGCCTTGAAGACCAAAATTCGATGCTTAGCTCAAGCATACAGAGTGACACGGAGTACTCAGATGACAATATCTACGATGCAATAAAGAAATCCGGCAAATCTATTAAGGATCTCTGCCGCAATGAGCCGAATTTATCATTATTGTCTTCTAAAATATCGAGTCTTTTCGGCGACAAAGTGAACGCTGCTGCTGGTGCCCCACCTACAGTTGGTCGGAAACGCAAGAAAAAGAAGGAATCGACACCACCATCACAACCGCAACTCGATACAATGCAACATCATCATTTGCCCCAACACCATCACCACCACCATCAACATCAGCATGCTCAACAAGCGCCGCCACTTCACCTACATCATCACCAACAACAACAGCAACAACAGCAGCAACTTCAGCCGCCTCCGCCGCAACACCAACAACAGACATCGAACATGCTAGGTGAAGAGGACGATGAAGAGGATGAGCGTCTGGAGCAAGTGCGCCGCAAGCAGAACGCACAGTTGAGTTTAGTAGAGTCGTTCCTTACGACAACTGCTCAACGATTAAGTGCACAGCAACAAGTGCAACAAGTGGTTGCTGCCGCAGCAGCTGTTTCCGCAATGACGGGTGGTACTGGTCCGGATGATCCAAGCAAACTTCACATGATGAGCGGCTTGAATGCACAGCATATGGGCATGGGGGCGCATGGCGGTCTCCAAGATGATGACGAGGATGATGATGAGGAAGACGATGATGGTGGCTCAGGTCCCGGACCGGGAGGCCAAGGCCACCATCATCAACAGCAACAACATGCACCGAACCATACGCATCATCCACATACTCACACACATTCACATCACCAGCCTACCCACCATGTGCAGCATCAACAGCATCAACAACATGCTCAACAACAACAACACCATGACAATAATAGCTACCGCCACACTGCAGCCGCTATGAATGTTCTTGGCCAAAATTTGGTTGTAAGCAAGGGTAGCAAGAAATGGATTGGTGTCGACGATCGACACTTGAGTCGCGATTGCGCTTCAGTCGACCGTTGTGGCTTGGACGGTAGCGATGTAGGAGAAACTGGAAATGGCATGAACAATGGCGGTAGTGGTAATCAGAGTAGTGCATGTAGCATGTCTGGTGGACCCAGCAGCGCTGATATTGGTCTTGCCGGCTTTGCTGTACCTCCGAGTACAGTGGATGAGCATAATAAGCTTATTGGACAGAATCGTGACTTTTTGGCACGTCTTATGAATTCTGCGAATGCGAGCCATGCACATCACAATACGAATAACCGCGAGGAAGATGAGAACTCCTCATTCTTAGACGTTGTGGAATCGAATAACAATGCGGCTGCTGCAGCAGCTGCCGCCGCAGCTGCAGCACAGATGTCCCAGTATCATCATAATGCTTCGGTGGCTACCAATGGGTCAAATACACCGACCGGAGCTGGTGGTATGCAAGCTGGAGGTGGCGGTGCCGATGGGACTCAAATGCAAATGAATTCATTAACACATCCGCAATCTTTTATGAGTTCATTCTACAATAATGCAAATGCAAGATTAGGTGCCGGCACAAGCGCCTCTTCGTCGGCAAGCATGTTGGTAGAGGCAGCACTCAATTCAGTTGGCAACATGATTGACAATGAGGGCGATGACTTAAAGGTATTTCGCTTTTAGTAACTAAGCTTGCATTTATAACCTTACATTCTACTTTTTAGGTACCCACCGAGAATAATATCAACACCGACAGTCCTATGAGTTCACATGTCGATCCCGAGGCCAATCGCTTTAATAACTCTGCGCCCAATAGTTCCATTGGCGGCATGGATAACCTGGAAAATGAGCTTAAGATGATGAAAAACCTAAGCAACTTCCCAATGCAGATACCACCGCTGCCCATGTTTCAGAATGCTGCAAATGCGGGAATGAATGCCTGTAATATATCGCCTAGCGCCTCTACACCAACGAATCCACAAAGCAACCAACCACCAAATGACGTCGATGTGGATGCTGGCTCTACTCCTCGTCCACAGCATATCACTGCTGCCGATTCAGATGGCTTTTCTTCAACGCATCACCGGACACCACCCTCACCCCAGCCCATCTCACCGGGTAGAGACTACGGAATGTTCACTGCCGGTAACGGCTCCAATGGAACACCTGGTGGTCCCGGTACCGCAGGTAGCGCAAGCAGCGGAGGTGGTGGTGGTCCAACTGCTGGAAACAACAGCAACCACAACATATCGGCATCGTCACCACTTCCATCATTACAAGCACAGCGCCGCAACGCATCCAGCGTGAGCAGCACATATCCCGAGCACGAGCTCATCTCGCCAGCTTCTTCCCCTTCAATACCGCGCTACAATTTTAATGGTGACATGATGCGACATAAACGTGGCAGCGATATAGATAATGAACGTCGTCACAGTCTCTCGAGACACAATCATCTTTCCAGCGATGAGGAAAACAGCATCATGCCACAAAATAGGTAAGTGTAATACGAATTAACTATTAAATTATATACTACTAAGAATCCTTCATCTCTATCACCACACAGCACGGGCCAGGACATGCGCATGAAATTCCCACAATCGCAAATTGATCTTATGTACTCTAAGTACGAAAGTATGGCAAATGCTGCCAACCTTAACAAGTACAATAACCAGTCAGAGTTGGACTCACCATCAGAATACCGCAACAGCCAGAGTAACTCAGCTAATGCATCAGTGAGCGCACCCAACGATATGTCCGATTTACAAGGTCTTGATATGTCATCACGTTCCAACATTGTTGGAGGAGGCGGATCGTCAAGTAACTATCATCACAACTTCCAACTGCCAAGCAGTACCAGCGCAAACCTTCCAGGCATCGGACGCTATCATCACCATATTTATGATATACTCTCTGAACGCGAACAAAACCAACAAGCCCAATCTCAGTCCCAGCAACAACAACACCACAGTTCTGCGGCGGCAGCTGCAGCTGCTGCTGCTGCCGCTCAACATTCTCACCAACAGGACTCGCACAGCAGCCAGCTGGCTATGCAACAGCACCAGTCAGCTGCCGCCATGCACAACATGCTCTCCGATCAACTAAGCGAGCAAGAGCACGATCAGACCACATCTGTTGATCTAAGCCGCACGGCCAACTATGTAGTCTCATCACCTCCTCAGTTGCCATACAACCATCCCCATCACGATATGCTACGTATGGCCTCACTCGATCTCACGCCCAATACAAATATGAGTGTCAGCAATAATCGCTCCTTCCTCTCATCACAAATGCAACATCAGAGCCGTGAATCACTCGAACACCATCGACTGCTCTCGACCGTTGAACAGCATCGCATACTCGCCGCTTCCAATGCTGCAGATCAACATCGTTTGCTTGTCGATCCAACTGCTCACCTACTAATGGAGCAAAATAATCGCTTACTTGCTGGCTCCGCGGATCAAACCCGACTACTTGGCGAATCGGCGGCTGCTGCTGCACAAAATCGTCATATGGCTCGTAGTTTCGGGGCCTATCATCAGGTTGCTTCCGGCAACTACCATCCGGGAGTAAGGCCACCACCCGTTCTTCCTTCGGCTAATCATCATACTTCTAATCCATCCAACTACCATCCGTTTCCAGCTTACTATTAGATAATGCTGAACAAAGGATCACAGAAACGAAGTATTCAGGACATGACCCACTGACACTATGGTGTCATAAAATTTTTTTTTTTTTGTAAACCAGACAACTTTAATTCCATAACTGATGCATTCCTTGGCAATGCACACTGACATTTATGCATATACATACATACATTTATATATGTATGTATATATTTATAAGTATAATAAATATTTGGTACATATGTATGTAAGTAAGTAAAAATAATTATAATATTAATAATATAAAAAAATAATTGATTAAAATTGATATGGCATATGCAAGAAAAATAAGCCTACTCTTATTAATTAATTATTGCAATTACACATTGCATATAAAGAAAAAAAATATATTGTCAATATATGTATGTGTAATTATAAAACAAAAACAAAAACAACAAAAAATAATTTATCATCTCTCCCAATTGTTTGGAAAATGAAATGAAAGAAATGCATTGCTTCTTAAAAAAGAAATTGTGTATTAACCCTGACAGGCGTTTATGTAGGAGAGTGAAGTATGGAGTGGGAAGATTGGATAACTTATTAATTATCAATGTCAGCAATACATGGTAAAGTAAAAATTAAGTTAAAAGCTTAAAAAATTAAAAGTGAGAATAATATAATATTAATATAAATTTATTGAAATTTTAATTAAAACACAAAACAAAAAATTAAATAAATGTTTAAAATATATTATATTAATGCAAATTATTGTGTTTCTGTTCCTTTTGCAATTAATTAATTGATTAAATATTTATTTACCATTATGATGAAATGATAAAAAAAAAGAAAGAAAAGAAAACAATTGTGTATGTAAACAGAAATTATGAAATAAGTAAAACATATTTTTTTTTTAACTTATTTTTATTGTATAAACAATATTCTAATATAAATTGTGCCAATAAATTAAAACGTCAAATGCGTTTAATTTAAATTCTTTTATTATTTTTTTTAATTTATACCAAAAAAAAAGTAAGATTATTTATAAAACAAAATATAAAATACTTCGGTTCTTCACCGAAGCTAACATACCTTTCACACCGGGCCGAGCTGAAAATTAAATCACCTGAACTCCGACTATACTCATCCATATGGAAGTTTAAAAAAATCTTTTTTTTTAAGGGCATTCCTTGATTGGTCCAAGTTTTGATGCTCTACTTATTAAGTAGATGCGATAGTGAAATTAAAGTACAAAGAAGTTTTTCAACTCCCTCATCCAGTCATGGAGTAATTCCAGTCATAATGGTCCTCAGGCAGACTTAAATCAATCTCTTGACTACATTACGCTGATCTACATGATCATCACCATATACAAGTAGACCTTCTGGGATATACTTAGCTCTATGAGTTCCAAAAAAGGTTTGAAAGGTTTGAAAGGTTTATAAATATACAATAGTAAATGAAAAATACCTACGATACACAAGTGTAAATGTATATTATCAACATCTAGCAACCATTCAGATTTTTATATGTGTGCATATGAACATGGATTATACAATAAATTGTACTAGTCCCTAGAACAGGAAAAAAAAAAGTATCAAAGAATATCTCAAATTGAACGATTGAGATTGTTTTTAAACAAATATACATGTGTAATAATACCCATATATATGTTTAATACATTTAAAAAGAAAATTATATGTACATATGTATGTATGAGGCAGGTATATTTTTTATTGCACTGATTTCCTCCATTCCAATTTCTAACAAAATCAATATTTTTTTATTTTAACTAAGTTTTTCCATAAGTTTGAATTGTTTTATAATAATATAAACTTGACATGAAATCTTTGAAATTTACACCAAAGCAGTTATAAAATTTCATTTTGAAAAGTGTTACGAAACGATCAAGATTAGATAAGATTACGGGTGATAGATGATTGGTGACAGTTTCCTTGCAGAAATTCTCTGAAGACCATTTTATAGTCAGTCATTGATAGCGATACCATTAGAATATTCAGTTTCATTCAGTTTTCTATATGTAGCTAAGATATTTGACTGCAACTCTTCAATTCTCTTTCTATCACTATCTCTCCCTCTCCCTCTCCCTCTACCGCTCTCTCTTTCTCTCTATCTATCTCTCTATCTCTATCTGTCTTTCTGTGCCATGCAAAACTCAGTAACAGTGGACTGTGGACAGTTGAAAGTGGGAAATGTCGCATAAAACTGTAGGTTTTTTAAAGATTCTACTTTCTCTACAACATCAAAACCTTGTGTATTATAAAATATGTATCAGTTCTTTCCGATTCTTAATTTCTATACTATAATTTACACGCCTTGGTTGGGACTAGCACTACTAAGAACTATATAATACTATCGTATTACTGCTACTGCTAATGGAACTGCTACTACTGTAGAACGTTTTTTAAAACAATTGATTGAGTACTTGGACATAGGTAGTGTTGAGGAAAGTTTTATAGAAAGAATTGTAATCTAATAACAACAAAATATTACATTATAGAAATTTAGAAATATACATAGATCTTGCATATTGTAATATTGTAATACAGTAAATGACAAGTTAGAAAAGCTATTTTTACACCGAAAATATGGAAATTTAAACAAGTACAAAAGACAAGTAAATAATGCAGAATATACTTACAAGTAATTGAAATCATCCATCATCAATGGGTGAATCAATAAAATCGACTCGTATGTAGTATATTAAATCCGAATTCCCATGGAAAGGAAGGATAAGTAAATATTGTACAACCGACAACAAAAATACAAGATATTTGAGATATCAACTATAAAGATTTTTTTTTAATATTTATACACATACCTACCACCAATATAGGTATATAGTACATACATATGTAGGTGCATACATATATGGAATGCCTTGATATAAAGGATGATATATGATGTAAGCTGTAAGCTGTAAGCTGTAAAGATAAACCAAAGAAGATTTACTAATGATTTACTGAATGATCTACGAGTAGTAAATGAATGAGATGAAATGCTAAATAATTATGCATTAAAAATGTAAACATTAATGAAGCTTAAGTATATTAAATGTAAAAAAAAAAAATTAAACATCAGGAACACAGCTCAAGCAACATGGGAAATTATTTTTATACATCAAAACACACATCCAGAAAAAAAATTTTTTTTTTTTCTTAGTTTTTGCCATTTATACAATATAATAAAAAGAAAATACTAAGAATTATAATAAAAAAAAAATTAAATAATAAAGAAAATATAATAAAATGTTGCTAGATGTTAATGTTTTAAGTTAGACATATAAATATGTATACATACATCATTTATGTACTTACATACTTATATAATAAGTAGTACATATGCTTAGACAGACATACAAACATGCATATATCCATGAATACATACATATAAGTATGTATAATATGATGTGTTATTACAATACAATAAAATTTTAACATGTAAATTTCATGTAAAATGTAAAAAAAGAAAAAAAAGGATGCATGCTTAATTAAATAATTGCATACGAGTATAGTCATGGTCAAACTAATGAGTACACCTTCATATACTCCCTTGATTAGTGACCTTAAGGGTGTATGGCGACACAATTGACAAGGCTTCAATGGCACCGTGTCGGTCTCGAGAGGTTATTAGTGTTTATAGTATTAATTTTTCCCTAGATCCCAATTTGGTTGTGAGACAATTTATGCTTTGGCAATAATATATTTACATATTATACATATGTTACATATAAGTATCTATTCTGACTGCACACTGCATATAACTGAAATGAAATAACCGATGAATTGACAAAAGTTTTTAATTTTGAGCAAAGCTAAAAATTATTATATAATGATAGAGATGATCATTGACGACGATGACGATGACGATGACGATGACTCCTTTTAACTAAAAATAATATTAATCAGTATTAATAAACGATATATGATGGCATCTACTACTATATACTTAGTATCCTACCTATTTCATAACTTTACCATTTTTCGGAAGTCAATACAAGAATAGTTATTTGATATGAGGGTGTACTTCTTATTGTCACATACATACATACATACATATATACATTTATGTATACCATATAACATATGAATATACATAAATACGTACGTACGTACATACATGCATACATGGTATATGAATTCATATATATATATATGAATATATAAAATGAAAATATAATAATATGTATATGGAATAATATTTAAATTAGCAAGAGAACATCATCATTATATGAATCATGATGATTATGATAATGTTAAGGAGCATCGAGATGATGATGATGATGATGATTGATATTGATCATGAATATACATATGGAAAATAAACAAAAAAAATATTATGGCATAATTATATATCCCTACATACTTACTAAAATACATACAATATAGTATATGTATACAAAAATATACAAATTACTTGTAATTGTGTATGAATTTCGTATTTTTCTGTACCATTAATGGTACGAGTATATTAACTTTGTCTGAAGGTTTATGGATATCACTCAGACCATGGTAAGTAAACTGATATGATTAGCAGTATCTTTTCTTATATATTGTAGGAAGCCATGGATTATTTGGTTCCATCAAAATTTGTGAAATCCTTGATCAGAATAACTAAAATATTTATGAAATGACATTCGCGTATATGCACATACATATGTATGTAACGCATTTAGGAACAAACAGCTGGATTATTGGAACAGATTCAAGGAAAGGAATTTTTCCAAGTTCCTTTTTTATATTTTTTGATATACATCGGATATCGGTACTTATGTACATGCATAACTATGTAATTACATTATTGGGATCTAATGGAAAACTCATGAAACATGTGTGGTAAAATTTGTTGTGTTTTCTGATTAGGATTTCGGGAATCAGCGTATCCGACTAAAGCAACCGTCCCTGCTACTTTGATGTTTTTTCTATATATGTACTTATATAGAAAATATATGCATGTAGATATGAAAAATATTTTTGTTAGTATTTTTTCGTTCAATCGATTTATTTACAACTCAATAAAATTTTTGACGTTTCGCCTCTTCAATATCATCATAATCAACAAAAACAAATCAGAAGGAAACAAAAACAAAAATAATAAATAAAATAAGAAACGTGAACTTGACAGCAAAAAATAACGAAATAAAAAGCAATTGGATTCCAGAGCTTCTTGATAAGATTACAGCTACAGATCAAAAAAAGATTACTTAAAAATACCCACAATAACACCAAGATAGAGAGAAAGAGAGAGAGAAACTAAAGTTTTATGCCTAAAAACTCTGTGGACTTAAAGAAAAGTACTAAGTTCATTCAAGAGGTACAATAAAAAGTGATACTGAATTGAAGAAAAGAGAGAAAGAGAGCTACTGGTTGTGCTGGTAATGATAAGAGATTGACGAAGAGAGAAAGACCAGGAGAGGGCGACCAAGTGAGAGTTCACTGTATAGTGTAGTTGCTAGGGAATTGATAACGATGACGCAATTACAAATAAACTCATGAAAGCAAAAGCAAAAGCAACGAATAGCAAGAGAAGAAAGTGAAGAAAAGAAAAGAGCAAAGCACTAGGTACACATACATGTACATTACATGCATGCATGCGTGTGTATCTATGTATACAGTGTGTAGATTGCGTATGCTTGTGTGCGCATGTGTGTGAATTTGCGATAATTGAAATCACATACAAACATACACGCAATCGAACAACCGAACAATCGAACTGAGTGCGAATGCGAGAGTGAGTGAATGAGTAGTGATAAGCGAAAAAATATAGAAAATAAAGTGAGCAAGTGATGCCGAGCAGTAAGCATTCGACGCCACCGGCCCCCGACCTCGAGCAAGCACAAGTGGGCAGCGCTATACTTCTCTTAACGCCCGAAGAGATTGAAGAATTCTTAAGGTTGCTCGAGCAAAGAGAACTCGAACGGAAAAACAATGACGAGAACAACACCGAACCTAGAAGCAGAGACGACGAAAACGATCATGAAGTGCTTAGCGGCTTTTTTGGATCAATACGAGCGCAAGTGTTGCGGTTGTTTGGTAGAATTCTGCGGCGAATAAAGACTTTGGATATGCACGGCGGTACAACAGGCGATAATACACAAGTTGTCCATGGACTTGTCGATTTTCTGGGCGGTTCACTTGGTAGGTAGCTCTTCACTTTGATTCTTGATTGGTATTGATTGATCGACAGACAGGCAACTCTTGAACTAAGATCAGCTTTACATCACGCGCTTGTATAGTTGAATAGCAATGGAAGCTTCAATGGCCCCCAACAGTGGGAGAGGCACGGCGGAGGTGTGAAGCACGTGTTTACTTGTTGTTATTGTTATGTACTAATTTATAGACAGACAAACAGAGAGACTTTTTTAGTTGTGTGTGTGTGTGTGTGTGTGTTTGCATTTAATTCATAATGACACTTTGTCTTTCTTTTCTTATGTCGTTGACTTGCGGAACAGGTGGTGCCGCTCAGGTTTATGTCTCGCAACCCCTTGATACGGTCAAGGTTAAGCAACAGACCTTCCCAGAACGTTACAAATCAATGGTTGATTGCTTCATGCAAACCTATCGCAAAGATGGTATACATCGTGGCCTCTACGCTGGTTCCGTGCCAGCGGTTATTGCAAATGTTGCCGAGAATTCAGTGTTATTTGCCGCTTATGGCGGTTGTCAGAACTTCGTCGCCTATTTGGTTAACAAGGAGGATGGAGAGAGTTTAACAACGTTGGAAAATGCCTTTGCCGGTTTCTTTGCGGCTTTTTTCTCAACATTTACGCTTTGTCCAACGGAATTGATAAAATGTAAGCTGCAATCTTTGCGTGAAATGAAGAGTTTCGTGGAGCCGGGCATGGCACGAATACGTACGCCATGGGGTCTGACTCGTTATATTTACAAACAAGAGGGTATCTCAGGTTTCTATCGTGGTCTAGGCACAACATTTATACGTGAGATGCCTGGTTATTTTTTCTTCTTTGGCGGTTACGAGGGCACACGTGAACTCCTAAGGAAGTGAGTCCAATGAAGTTCAATGCATTTTAAAATATTTGTAATGTTTTGTTTTATAAACTATTTATCTTTTTATATAGACCCGAACAGACCAAGGATGAAATTGGTGCTCTGCGTACAATGATAGCTGGCGCCATAGGCGGTGTAACATTGTGGACGTCTACATTTCCAGCGGATGTTGTCAAATCTCGTATACAAGTAAAAAATCTTAACGAAGGCATGGTCGCCGTTGCCGTTAATATTGTCCGTCGTGAGGGTTTCACAGCTCTATACACGGGTCTGCTGCCATCGATATTGCGTACAATACCAGCGACGGCAACACTCTTTGTCGTTTATGAGTATACAAAGAAGACATTATTAGGCACAATGTGACCTGAACTGAACTGACCTGACCAGCAGCAAGGACCACAGCTAATCAATACATCAAAATCAGTTGAAATGGTTTTACAATCATCTGGGTGTAAGACCCCGTTGCTAATGTTGTTTTAAATCTCTTCTCTCATAACATGTGTTCATTACTATTGTCCTTTCCTTACATAAACATCGGTTACACATTTACTTAAAATTATATACACATGTTTGTTGTATGTACATAAGTATAATTAATTATTATCATTTATGCACAAATATACACATAAGAAATTCCATACATAAGGTATACATAAATTTATGTAGTAAAAAAAAAGTATTCTTCCAGCTATCGTCGTCAGTCAACTGCTAAAATTTAACTACTTATGTTCTTCTATACATTCATACATTGGCCAAACGTCGCTTGAGAAATTCTTGACGATCCTTTGGGGTTTCCAGTTCGCGCCATTCATGCCAATAGATCTATTAGTATATAAAGATAAAGATGAATATAATATTATGATATAACAGTTATAGAGATACAGCTCAGCTTTAATTTAATTTAGTTAAGTTAACCTCTTAAGATTTGTTGTTCATTTTTGTAACATTTCACATTTGTTTTTCTTTGTTTCCAAATAATAAAACTCAACAAAGAATGCAAGCAAAAAAGTACATTATTATCTAACATATACATACCACAATAGGTTTGTGCCCGAGGAGTCGTAACTGTTGCAATTTCATATCAAATAGACCCGTATTTCGTTCTTTATTACGCACAACATTATTCCAACCAGCGACGACGACAACAATAGTATCGATGTTATCGTCAAATGCATTGGCGCCCAAGAGATGTTGTCGCGTCAATATTACACCACTATAGTCTTCAGGGCATTCCGCGGCAATGGGTAATGCCTTTTGTCGTTGCTTGTCATAGCAAATAACCAAGTCACTACGTTCATAATGTGGTAACACATGCTTCAAAGTGTGTTCTCGGAAAAACGTTGCTGCACATTCTTTGATCTCGACCAGAATGCGGTCGGTGCTATTCAACTTAAATTTGGGATTTCGTTCTGGAATATATTGCGTATAGTACTTCCCCATTGAACGTCGCTGTTTTTCGCTAAGTTGTCTTCCCGAATAGTCGTTAGTACCATTCAAATGGATCTTTATGAAGGAATCAAGGTGAAAGTACTCACGGCCAGGTAGGCCGTTCTTATACGTATGTCTGGCAAATCGATCGGTGAAGGCCGCTTCAAGCAACTCAGCATCGTACTGGCCACCACGCAGCGTTAAGTAATGCAAACAATTACTATAGCACCGTGGATAACGTAGGATTTCATCGATGCGTTCCGGTTGTCGCAGCACTTTTGGTATCCTAGAGCAGATTCTTTGCGCAACACCAGATGGACTGTCGTAGTTGAACAGCGCAATCACATGGCAAATACGTTCGATGTCTTTGAGACGACACGTTTCCAAATCACGATCGAAACGTTGTAAGACGCATTCGAGAAGCTCATCATGACATGTCTGCAAATCACAGCCAAGTAAGGCAACATGCAGGCAAGCTAACAACGAAATACGATTGATTTGACTGCGAAGTGTCCCAAGTAAGCGCGTCATAGCATCGACTTGACCCAATTTACTGCTGTACCGCAAAATTTTTAGTATTGACACCAATGTAATATCTTCGACGGTATCCAATTCAGCGAGCAAACGCTGATAGAGCAGCTCAATAAGTTCTGGATTACGTATAGGCGTTTGTGTCTTAAAGAAACCCATTGACATTACACCAAGTTCTGGCAAAGTCATTTCATTAGCGCAACGCGCTAAATTCTCCTCAAAATCGAACATACTCATAATGGGTCGACGCATTACATTACATAGAAACATGGATTGAACCAATTGTTCCGCTGGCATTTTGCGTACCTTGCGACCGAGTTTACGTAGAGCCTCCCATACAAAATCACCGATACGCGCCAGGCCCAGTACATACCAAGCATCGCAAACCAACAACAATTGTTCTTTGGGCCACCGATCTATGCGTCTACAGCATTCAATGTCCAATGTATTCCACAACGTCATGTAATTGGGTGTACGAGTGCTCGGCATGGGCGGCAAAAGAGCGATTTGTCGTAACGTTTCCAACAGTTGCTCATCGCTTAATTTATGCACAATATCACAGTAGCGCTCAAAGAATTCTCTAAAACGTTCATCTTCCACAGGTGTCTGCGGTGTACGGACGAAGTATGCAATAAGCGCACAAAAATCAGCAAAACGCTCTTCTGTTGTTGCTTCCATCGGTGGTTCAAGAATGTGTGGTGGTGGAGCAGGCAGTGTTGTTGCTGTTATTAAGTCATCATTAGTATTACTGGTAGGTGCTGCTGCTATGCGGAAGATTTGATATGGTTTCGAAGAATGCACTAGTATTTCATGTGCAAACTGATTCTCTCGATCAACGAAAGCTTTGACAGTGGCACACGCAGTTTGGTGAAAGGAGGCACGCTGTGTAAAGCTTGTGGTGGTGGTGGCCGCTCTAAATATATGTCTTAACATCTTAAATTTAATAGATACAACAAATTTAATTCATGATTTCTATATATATATGAAATTATTTGTGCCTTTGTGCCAAGGAAACGAAACCGGAGACCGCAGATTATGAATATGTATGTTTATATGAAGAGAACATAACAAAATCAGCTGATTTGAATGATGAACATTGTTGACAATGTTGTTGAAATCAAAAAAATTTATTCCGCAATTCGGTAGTCAGCCAGTGTTGCTATGCAGTAAGTATTCGTTGGAGCGACCGATAGGGAACCGTTTTAACTGAAACTCCTTGAACTCCCGTTAAAATTAACTGTAAGCTTCTCTTATGAGTTTTTCTATAAATTTTTTAAATTAATATAAGTAAATTCATCTTGACAAATAATTCATTCTATTTTTGACTCTTCTTCTTCTTTGGTTATACCAATTTTAAAAAACATTGTATAATTAAACTAGAGGTTGTGGAATTTAAAAAATTGTGAATTTTGAGTTAGTTATCCTTGGCCCAGCAATCTGCATCCAATCTATTTACGTTCAATTGTCAGCACATTTTACTTTGCTTTTATTAATGCATTCTCCAGCTGCTCTATCTAGGATCAAAACCATTTTATCGCGGTTGACTCGAGCTGCTGGCAATGACCTATCATGGCCAAAAAACACAAGCTACAAATATGAAATGAAATGAATACGTTTTCAATAATCAGTCATAGTATCATGAGTTGTTACTACTAACCTCGACCATCTCAGCTTTGTTAGCTCCCATTATGGCAAACATAGTAACATGCGCGTTATTTATCAGTCTATATGTCATGGTTATGCGTTTGGGTGGTGGCTTTGGAGAATCATCAACAATTGTTATAAGTTGGGATGTCTCCTCGAGAGCTTTGTGCTCGGGAAATAACGAACAGGTGTGACCATCAGGACCCATTCCTAACAATAGCAGATCAAATTGTGGTGTCTCACCGCTATCAATATCCAGGTTGAAATCTTTCCATATCAATTTCTCATAGTTCGCCGCACATGATATCAAATCTAGCTTAGTATCTGCTGGTTTCAATTGAGGATAGCCGATGGCTGGCAATCGACTAAAGACTCTTCTCTTAAATGCATACATATTGGAGTCGTCATCATCGTCGGCCACATGTCGCTCGTCGCATAGGTAAAAATGCCACTTAGAAAGATCGCAAGAAACAAGGGGCAATGCCTCAGCTAAAAGATCGATTAGTGAACCGCCTGAAATGCATACAAACAACAAACAAAAACCATATCAATCTATGGCATCACAGTCGTACATATGTGTTGTGTGATACGATGAGTGCTGATTGGGTGCTTTTGGAGTGAAGTGAAGGTCACCTTGCTCCGCAGATTGTTGCTATAGTTACCTGAGAAGCCGACACGAAATGCCGTTTTTGCATTGGGACTATTTGCTGCCACCCTATCCAATTCACGGGCTAAAGCTTTGATCACAGAGTGTTCCGATGTTTCAATGCACAGTCGCATTTTTATTCTTTTCTTCCTTCTATTTGGGATTTGGAATGTGTTTATTTCCTCCGATTCGATTTGATTGGATTAGTTTGTTTCAAGCGAGCAATATGACTTGACTTTTTGCTATTCCCTCTACACTTTGCGCGGTTTAGTTTAGTAATGCCAGATGTTGGCAAATATACTTAACCATCACTATCGATATTATCAAGCTCTACTTTGATTTTAATTAAATCTGGCATTAGCTAACACTAAAAGACCCTATACACGATACAACGGTAGTAAGGGAAATGTAGGGAATTTTATCATAGGGTTAGTGAAATGTCTCACATATTGCACGTATAGTTGTCTCATTTACACCTCCATAAGGTGATTATGTATGAAAGAGACAAAGATAGGTAAGTGCTCACATTTATGAAATAATTGAAGTAAGCAGACGTGAGCGCTAGTAGTTAATATTTGTGAAATGTCGACGGTAAGTGAAAATATGCAAACATTGGTCTACACAGTTCAAAAGAAATGAAATAATGATGTTGAACCAACAAAATTGTATGTTGTACGCAAACAATGTACACGATTGCTTGACGAACCAAGCTGTATTGCGTGTAGGGCGCTTAACTAAAAAGCTAAATGTTTTTTGAATTTTAAAATTTCATACCAATCAGCTTTTGTTTGGCTTAGAGAGATGAGAATAACCTACGATACTAGCCAGTGTGGGTAAACGGCATAAAGTGTAATTAGGCCGAGGGATGGAAAATAATACTTTCGGCATTACGTCAGATAAGATATTGTGTCGTTTTTTGTTTCGATAGGATTTTTGTGCATACATGCACTTATTTAATATTTAATTATTAATTTAATAACAAATTCAAATTTCGAAATTATTAATTTGTGTAGAAAAATGAAGTATCTTCAAAAGATATTTGTTGATTATGTGCCGGCGACCATGAATCAATCATTCGCGCGGCTGCATAAGCAAGACAGCTGATTTTATAGATGAAAGTAAATGACGATGGACCTGCGCAAGTCACAATAATTTCACATCTATTGGGTCAGTGCATGCGATTTTCATTAGTTGCTGGAAAAAATGAAGCTTGTAAACTTTAACAAGTTTTGGTAAAATATAAACCATTTATAAATACATAAAATACATATGTAAAAATAGAAAAACTGTATAAAGAAGTGAAAAGAAATTTGACAGCAATTCGGCAACAAGAATAAATTAGACAAATGTATCAGGATAATTTGATATAATTTGTTGCCAAAGCAGACAGCACACAAAAATCGGATACGAAAAATAAAATCGGAGCATTAAAGAACTATTATTGAAATTATGGCACAGGCGAAGAAGCTTGACGCAGAACGGATTTGTCGTGTGTGCCTACGTGAGCACAGTGAACTGTTTCTGATTTATGATGAGACTCCTGTGGAACAGGGCATGAACATTGTTCAGATCTTAAATGAATGTACGCGCTATACAGTGGAGCGTTTTGACAAGATGCCGCATCAAATATGTGCTGGTTGTATATCTGAGGCCCGTGCCGCCTACCGTTTCAAGCGAACAGCCGATGAGTCCTATAGGACACTAGTGGGTATGCTGGGCCGTATACCACGCAAGAATAAGGACAATTGTGTTGATAGCGGTACACAGACTGAACAAAGTACTTTGTATCCATGTGAGATGTGTGATGAGAAGCTCTTCAGCATGGGTGAATTGCGTCAGCACCGTAACACCGTGCATCAGTCGGAGTTGAAGTGCAAGGTGTGCGGAAAGGTGTACGAACAATTGCGATTGTTGCAAGTGCACTTGTCGCAGGCACATGATGAACATGCTTCTGTGAATGCTCACTTGCAGTGCAAACAGTGTGAAAGGGTTTTCTCGCGACGTGATCACCTCGTCCGGCACAGGCGTAATGTACACCACCAACATATACCATCGCATCCAAAGCATGAGTATCAAAGTAAAGCGAAACCAACGGATACACTCTCATCACTATTGGAAGAACCGGAAATGGTGGTGATGACAGATGCAACTGTTAAGAGCCTTGATAATTACTGGATGAACAACATGGGATCCGATGATGCAGTGGAATTGGGTGGTCCAGGAGGCGATTGCCAAACAAATCCAATATCCAGCGATGATGAGACGAAGCCACATGACATTGATATCAATCATAAACTGTGGGTGGCACTGGAACCAGAAGTTAATATGGATTTGTCATCATCACAAGTGGATGAAAAAGAGGAAAGAGGAGCAGAGGAAATCAGTAAAAAGAAATTGAAACGGAAAAGAGCCACTCGCAAAAACAAAAACTATGATTATGATGACGTTGATAATGATGAAAGCACTGACAATAATGATGACGATGATGATGGTGCATATAATCCGAATAGCGATCCTGATCATTCATCAGATGATGAGGATGAACTATTCGAAAAAACAGCTGTAGCAAGCACAAAGAATCACATGGACATACAAATAAAGAGTAAGTACATAATGAATACATTTTTATTAATCCCATGGCCACAACTACAATAAATTGTTGTTAATCCTTAGCCGAACCTTTGGAATTTGAAGGAGAAGGTGTTTTAGGTACTATAAATAACACCGGTATGTCATTGAAGAGCGAGAAATTGGAAGTCGAAGAACAACTCAACTCATTTGCCGAACCTGATTTTGCGACAGATGTCAACAAATCTAATGTTAATGCAAATGAATCATCAGAATCAACTGCGGCTGGTGGCAATGAAGGCAGCAGTGCTAAAACAACAAATGTTAGTAAACCAAAAGTGGAGATTATACGTGAATATTTGCAGAAAAAACGAACGCCGCGTAGACATCGACGAGACGATAATCCCGAAAATCGTTGCGATCTATGCCAGCGCACATTCTCAAGGCATTGCCATTTGCTACGACACAAATTATCGCACCTCGAGCAGAAACCACATGCCTGTCCACACTGTCCCAAGACATTCGCACGCAGCGACCATCTGAAGGCCCACGTACTGAGCTTGCATGGCACTCGCGACTTCAAGTGCACGATTTGTGATGCGGCATTCGCTCGTGCCGATGCGCTGGAACGCCATAAGGTAAGCAAACACGACGGTGCTGTTCTGGATGGTTCCAGCAGCTCAACCGCAGGTGGATTACTGGAAGCTAAGCTGCATGCCTGTGAATACTGTGAAAAGAAGTTCACCAGCAAGAGTTACTTGCGGAAACACACGCTCATACACACTGATCTGTTGTACGCCTGCAAGAATTGCGATTTGACGTTCAAGGATCGTCAACTTTTGCGTGAGCACGAGAAGACTCACACAAGTGAACGCAACTTCCTTTGCTGCATTTGTGGCGATAGCTTTGCGCGTAATGATTATCTGCGTGTCCATATGCGACGTCATAATGGTGAGAAACCCTATAAATGCAAATATTGTGGCAAAGGATTTCCACGCGCCACCGATGTCAAGGTTCATGAACGGTAAGTCAAACAAATTCATAAATCCATTCAAATCATTCAATTCCATTATATGTATCTGTGTCACAGTTATCACACAGGCACTAAACCAAACTTGTGCACGCTCTGTGGCAAAGGTTTCCACCGCGCCTATAATCTGACAATTCACATGCGAACTCATACGGGCGAGCGCCCATACAAATGCGATCAGTGCCCCAAGAGCTTTACGCAAAGTAACGATCTGAAGGCACACATACGACGCCATACTGGGGAACGTTACAAGTGCAATGAATGTGATGCTTGCTTCCTTCAACTTTATGCAATGCGTCACCATGCATTCAGTGTGCATGGTACTCATATTAAATCGAAAACAGGACGCTTGCAACGCACTGGTCTCTATGATGATCCCTCGACACAGCCACAAATAACAACTGTGCTGGTTGCACCACAAAACTATGAGCCAACAACACCTCAAGCGCAACCGCCACAGCCACAACCACCACCAGTGCAGGCAAAAACAATAACTGCCGCTGCTACAACGACAACAGCAACTCTATTAAACCAACAGCAGCAGCACCAGCAACAACAACAACAACAGTCTTTGTCATCTCCACATTTACATGGGCAACACTCCCAGGACACGGGACATAGTTATGCATCATCATCTATTGAAACAGTTGTACAACCAATGGCTACTGCACAACTGGCAGTACCCAGTCATGAATATTTGACACCATATTTGCATCTTCCCAGTGCAATTGGTAAGTTGAACTGCGTTAAGCTGAACTGAAGTAATTTCTATTTTTGCCATTTACAATAAATCCTTTGCCCACAGTTCGGATTCAACAATCAATCAATCATCAACGGCCAGTTTCCAATCAGGAACAGCAACAAACATAAACAGCGAATGCATAAATCCACAATCTAAATCCCAGCCTGGTCTAGCCAAGCCAAGCGAAGCGAGCCAAACGACAAAGACAACAAACAGTACTACGAGTACACAGAGGGTATGCGAGAGAAACTGAATGAATCGAATGCTTGAATATGAATGAGTCAACGAGTAACGTCTCTCGCTCGCTCTTTTAGAAATCAACTTCAACTACCAAACTAAGCGAACTTCGGATGTATCGAAGAATTTATAGTTTTCACATGAAACAGCCCACAAATTAAGAATTTGACAACTAGAGATTCGAGATCAATAGTTTTTAAGTCTTAAGTTTCCAATGATCTATGTTTAGTTTGCAATTTGTAATAGAATTCAAAATTCTAATCTTATCTGAAAATTACTAATAACAAAGACTATTTCAACAGATAATCGGATTCCAATCGTATTAAATATCCCAGGGGCTTTAGTCTCATCGTATTGAGACATTTTCTTTACTCGTGAAAACTATAATCATGTATACACATACTACATTGTTTATTATATAAAGAAATTATAGTTTATAAAATTCCATGGGGCAATTTATTATAATGCATAATGCAAAATATATGATAACGTGTTTATTTATTTATTGTACCTTGTATGCTTATAGTTAAACTAAAGCTATAAGAGAGGAGAGGAGGTGGCCATGCCTGCTGTGGCCTTCGCTAAATTATAACTTGTACAAAAATGGTTATGCAAACGTTTGACTTTTCAGAATGCTTGGATCTCATTGCTTGTAAGATCGATCCTATTCCAACTTGAGTACCTAAATTTAAATAAGATGCATTTAACCAACGATCTTAATGAACACATCTCTATTTTTAAGAATTAAGTTGGGTTTTTGTCACCCGAGATTAGTTTCACTAAAGTTATAATTTTTTTTATTGTCTTTTATTCAATTTCTTCTTTACATAAAAATTGCAGTGTTCTAAACACTGATGGACATGGCCAATCCAACTGGAGAAGTCATTTTATTAAATACTGCACATATTTTTAAAATGTAACAGTAAAATATTGTAATAATAGAAGAAAAAAAAATATATTATATATAAAACATTATCCAAAAAACACATCAATATATATGATACGCCACACTGGTGGTGGATAACAAACGTAAAAGTTGAACAGATCTCAGGTAGAATACAATATTTAGTACATACTTAAAGTAGTCACTAGGTAAAAATAATCATTAGATTAGATCATAATGGGCAAGTTTTTAGACGTCAACTTTCTTGAGCCTTCGACTAAGCCGGCTGTGTGAATGGAATTGGTACTGGAGCCACCTGGCTTTCTTTGTAATGGATGTCCAGATTGGATTGCACTAGTGCTGCTCAAATGCTGTGTAGATTGTGAACGTTTAAGTGAACGAACTTTGTGTCCCATTGGTTGATGTTGTTCCGCAGATGCTGATGGCGTTGCCAACTTTCTTGGTTTCGGAAGTCTAGCTAGAGCATCTTTTTCATCAAGTATCTCTGGACTGATACCATTACTGTTGCCGATATTGTCGATGGTG